>BMAW01065638.1:522370-535994 GCA_019974015.1 Nephila pilipes | reverse complement strand
ACACACATAGAATACGAAATTTTTTGCTCTAAAATTTAACCAAAATTTAATGCCATTTTACTCATATTTTAATAAATATATTTCCATTAGCTCTACCAAATTTTACTAATATATGATAGTTTCTAGCGTAGTATATGTTTATTTTTTTAATATATGCATTTCCATCAAAATTCAGAATTTTTTTACATTTTTAATTTTTATTATTCCTATTTACTGTATAGTCTGATACGGATAATTATTACATATTCCGCATTACATATTCGTTCAAAATGTAACTTTGAAATTACGCAAAGTGCTAAATTAGGTATTGATAGCTACAAATAGCTGTGTAATGTTTGTCAACCCGCATATCCGGTCATATAAATGACATTTTCGATGGAAAAGGAACAACGCCTTCTGCTGACATTTTTTTGCTGATGCTTTTTTTTTTTCTATTCGGGATTGAGTTATCTAGAATGCTAATGTTGAGTAAACACTATTCACACTTACCATTAGCATATGCAACCGTATAATATGCATGCATATTAGCAGTTGCAATTAGTTAACATTAGCAATCCTATTAGTACAGAATATCAAAAATCAATTAAACCGATAATCACATAAGACAAATTACTTTTAAAATTCTATTTGTCATACTCAGATATGTCATCAGGTATGATCGCAAATACTTGTTGAAATGATTCATTATGTTAAAGAAAATGTTAAGAAGCGATGAAGAAGAAATGAATTAAGACCCCGAGAACAAAATTTTATACGAATGGTATAACATGATACAACAAACACAGTTAGAATAGTAATGCATGGGTACAAGCTACTTGTTAAGGTACAAGCACAAGAAATATAAGAATACTGAAAGGAAACGTAAATTGCTTATTTGCAACATTGTTGATAAATGATTGGTAGCACAAATATTTACTTCATAATTACTTCAACCAATAGTAAAACATAGTTCGCAACAACGAAGAAGAGATAGATTGAAATTTCTAGCACTTGTGAAGCAGTTACGGATATTCGATATTGGAAGCTCTTATGAGACTCAATAGAATCCTCGTAAGTGAGGGTTTATAATTGGGTCTCCAATTGTAAAGTAATTGGGACTCCATACTTGTCACGATTCTGTAAACATTTGTCAACGATGCAGTACGTAATAAATTTATGTTTTCTTTCGTTTCTCAATGGATTATTTGTGCTTCCTTACAATTACACGCAAAAACTGTTTGTTATAGTGTAAACTGTGACGCCTTAAAATTTGTTTTATGAAATCTGACTCACTCTATACATCAGATGGATTGGATAACGTAAGATAAATTACACATACTAGGAAATACTAATATGAAAAAGAAAAGAAAATATATATTCCTTCTATATATATATAACACAAATCTTTGAAGTAGTTTTAAAGTTATGTTCTCTAGTGTCTTTGACAAAGTAGTTTTTACTTGGGCGTAGTGATATACAAAACATTGAGATCCATATATAGAACAAACAATTGCTTAAGAAGATTTAGAAAAAGAAACAAAAAAAAAATTACATTCAAATGTATTATAAAAGTATTGGTTTTTTAAATAGCATCAAGAGACTCAGTTTGAAACACAACAGAGCAAGTAATTTTAGTAATTGTGTCAAATAATTTTTGTGATTTAAAAGTATAGCATCTGTCCCTATCTATAAATGTTATGAATAAAGTACTGGACATATCTTTCGGCTTATTATTATATAAAATATTATGCTTACAAATGAGGAAATAGTATCTTTCATAGTATCTTAATTTTATAAAGCAATCTCGATACTTGACTTAAATTGTGAATTCAGATGAAGGCATTGATGACTTTCGATCCTAAAGGCTTCTATAACACATTTTTAGAGTACAGTTGGATAAACTGTCTTCTTTCAGCATTGGACTCGTATTGGTAACGGTTGGTGTCCTTACTGGACATCAGTAGTTGTGGTAAAAGGAGTGCACAAATATACTAACGGGACAGTAAGAATATTTGTGTTACAATATTTCATAATGCAGCTAGAATACTATACAATGATACAATGCCGTATTTCTAAGAATTTTTTCGGCATCATCTCCAGAACTTCCCTCCGAAGAATGAACTACCATCCAATACTCCCATATCCTCCTCCCCCCCCATATATTGATGTTTATTCTTTTTTGACCTGCTAACATGCCCTTCAGAAGACCTTAGCGTATCCTTAAGTATGCGTACAACAATTTGAGAACCTCTGAAATAAAAGAAACAGGAAATTCCGAACACTCCTACATATGGTGATCAGTTTCTTTTGTAAGTACATTATATTTCTCTCCACCCCTCTAAGTACAGAATTCAGGTTCTTTGTGAGTGGTTCACTCAACATAAATGACGGGTGGTTGAGAAGTTTAGCATTCATTTGTTTCGACGTTAAATCCATTAGATTCAGCATTTAAAGAAAATTTTAGAAATAGCTAGTGAAAATAAGAAATAAAATTCTCAAGTTAATTTTATTTGTTTCAGGTAGAAAACTACTGTTAAATATCGTATATTAAAGCGCTTAAAAATCCTGAAAGATCAAATTCTAATTCCGGTAAACAAGTATTTCTGCTTAAAAAATGAAATAGATATAATTTTTATTACATTGGAACATGATTGTATATTAGTCAGAAGCAACTAATTTAATCTCAACTAAACGCGAGCATTTTTAAATAATATAAGTTTATTATTTACCAGTAGAAGATTGTGCCCAAGCTGGTACTTAAATGACTATGTGATTGTGTTTCCGTTTGCACAATGGACAATACTTGTTGTGTGATTATTTTCCTCATGTCATCTACTTCAAAAGTATAAAGTGTTGCACTTGACACTTGAGCAAATATTTGATTGTTATAGTGAGGAATGACTGAAAATTGACCAGGAAATTTTTTTATAATACAATTGAAAAAAAAATTAGCTAGTGAACTTCAAAAATTCAAAAGCATTATTTCAGCAAAAATATACGATGTTTCCAATCTAATTTTTGATTTCCTTAAGATCTGTATTCAATTTTCTTTTCGGAGCGTGTAAGCTTTTTTTAAAAAAATTTGTTTAAGTTACTTTAAACAATATAATATCGTAATATTTTCTAATCAATCTTTTTCCTTCATTGCCAAATGGTAAAGTAGCGGACTTCGTAGAAAGAGTAGCTCGTACGCGTGTTCAATTCTCAGTATTTTCAGGTTTCCATTCAAGGAATAATAAAAGACTTACGCATTCTAAAATAAGTAAACCTTTATGTTCCTGACTTTTAGGAGTTTAAGATAAATAGTATCTCAAGCCTTAAATATTTTAGTTGAAAAATGCTTAAAATTGTGTGTTTGCCGATATTATCTGATTATATAGTTCTAGAGTGCTCTTAATTCAACAAATTCAATGCCTCTTTTTTTTATTAAAAAAAATTAATATTCTTACATGCACTTTAATTTCATTCGGGGGTGGAAGCAAAATTATTGAGCTTTAAAATTCGATCTAAGTATTAATTCCCTTTTATGTAGAATTTTTAAATAGATATGAGATAAATGTTTTGATTGTAGTTTTGAATGTATTGCTTAGTAGTTTTAATTACATACGAAGCGAAAAGAGATTATAGCATTGTTAACCAGCAAAATTTACAGTGTATTAGTACAGAAATCGCTACAGACAACTAATTACGCGTAATTAAGGAACTGGATTATGTCGAGATGGCGAATGCTCCCTTTAAAACTCTTGCAAAAAACTTTGGTCCCGAAAGGTGTTATTAGAGTTCCTTATGAATAAAATAGTGATATACAATATATACCCCGAAGTCCACCTTTAGGAACTGACCCGGGATTACCGTCATTAGACAAACTAGTACCTTCAGGCAAATACAGTAAAACTTAACTAAACCAATCACAAGACCCAGTTCGAACCATCATGAATTAGACAAATGACGCATTGGTCATTAAAGTATATGCAGATCAATCAAATTTTACCTTTACAATTACTGGTGTTAACGTACGGATGTCTAGGAAGAGGCCCATAGGCAATTAATTATTCGATATTTCTGAAGCAAAAGTATTTGTGACTTTTTTTTTTTTTTTTTTTGGATTAAGTGTTTTGAGTTTAATAACCTTACAGATTTTAAGTGCTTTCCCTAAGGAATTGATCTGTGCAGTTACAAAAGGTTAGGAAACCTCCTAGAGTAACACAAGGACACATAATTTTAGACCTCGGTCAGGTGATGATGGGAATTTTAAAATATAATCAAACACAATCCAATCGATTTTAAAAATCAGTGTTTAAAAATTGGTACTGAAACAAAAAGTTTTGAAAAGACAGGTACTATGTACCAGGCAAAAAAAATTTGATTCTCTGTAAAACTTTAAAATATTGATCTAAATATTAAATTTGAAATAAGGTGTAGTAAAAAAATACACACAAAATCTTTAAATGATATAACTCATGAAAAGAAATGGGGTTATTAGGTGGAAAAATTTAAAAATACTTATTTGAAAAAATGGATCTTCTATAAATATATATATATATATATATATATATATAAACACATTTCCCCGCACTGTATTCTAAACATGAAACCCAAGAAAGAAAAATAAATTAATCATGGGCATCATAGAGAAATGTTAAGCTTTTTAATCACATTATATTGCACCTTGTTTCAGATCTACGGGGTTTTAAAAACTTTACCACATGGTAATTTAAATTCTTGATCGTATTCGGTCTATTTAGAAAGGGGAAGAAAATTTATACATTAACTCTTTTTTAAACTAAGTTATTCCTATCGAATTAATCTAAAACCAACACCAACATACCGTTATGCAATAGTGTCGCAAACACATCAAATTCAAATTAATATCATTCATGGAAAATTATTATGAAGTTTATTAGCCTCAATAAACTCTGTATTCTGTTGTACTATGGATTGCGAGACACACTTTAATGGAATCGATTTGTTTTATTAACGTCGCACGAGAGCTTTGTTGACAGACCTCGTAATTTGAACAACGGTCCGGTGTCAAATAAATCGAATAGAGTCGAGTCGAGATTTGGAATTTCACTCCTCTAATTTCCACGCTATGCTAACGTACGAGGACTGTTCCAAATGTACACGTGTCAGGAATGGAAAATGGGATATCAGGAATGGGAATGGGTAACTCACAATAGTATTAATCAGTGATCGTTTTCCCTTTTTCTAGAAAAAAAAATCCTAATGTATCGTTACCAAAACTTTTCCTATATGACGGCCTTTGCATCCTAAAAATCATCGCCAAAACTTTTCTGGACGATGAGACTGTTTTCGTCTTTTTTAAAGTAGATTTACCTGATGCAATCTATTGAATTGATTGTTGCTTAATTTCCGGTAAATAATGATGAATCCTGGTCCCATTGAAGGTGATAACTCGACGCAAAATGATAACGACAACTAGAAGCAGGAGCAATCAAAACTAACATGTGAATCAGTGTCAAATTTGTTTTCGGGCCATTTAATAGAGGGTAGCACACAATGGGAATACTTACTTTCCTTAGAAAGGCATTGTCGCCTTGCACAAGCATTTTTTGAACTTCCTTCGTAAGATCTTTCAAGCACTATCTAGTTTAACTAACAGCAGCCTTTATTTATTCCGCGCAATACGGCACTGTATCGCGGTTGTGGCAATCAATATTTCGGCTATTTAACTATTTTTGTACCAAATGAGCTAAATAAAACCTTAAATATTTAAAGGCATTGGTCAGAATTAAAACAAGAAACATTTGATTACTACTTATACAATACCAACTTTATTTATACTTAAGCTTGTTTTATCGAAATTTATTAATAAATAGATCCAAAGAGAATTTTAAATTATTTAAAAAAATTATATACTTTTTTAATTATTTACTTATATTTGTTTCAGGAATTTGTATGAGTTTAAAGTCTGTAATATGATCTTAATTATTAAATAGAAATTAAAAACTGGTTGGAATAGAACATTATTTTCACATTAAACTCTTAAGTTAAGTTTGTTGTTGTTTATAAAGAGAAAGCGGTATGAGTTTTTAGGTAAGTTATTCAATAAGGTCAATTCAATAGGTAGTAAGGTAAATGCTTCAGTTATTTATTTTTTTTCTGTTATCGGTATCTCAAGCCAATAATAGAATTTCATTTCCTTTATTCTTCTTTTATTTAATAACTATCATTGTATACGACTTTTTTTATACTGCTCGATTTGTATGAATTTATCCCGTATTTTTTTTTTTTTTTTTTTTACATAGCAAATGCTAAAAATTGCAATGATTCATATTTAGAATTAAATTATAAAACCTGAAAGAGGTCACTGATTCTCCAAATAAATAAAAATGAGGTTAAAACATAAATAGCATGAATTTTACCATCCCCATTCAATTATACGTGCATCTAATAAACGTAACCTATTTACACTGTATCATTGCAAAACCTTATCACACAGGGAATTATTTATTTCAAGTTTCAAATGTTTGAAAAATGATAGGTTTTGACTTTACATTTATATTACGAACGTAGTTTTATTTTAAATGTATCATATTTTCTTTATAAATGATTAAATTATAACATAGTAATAATACATGTAAATGGAAAATGTTACATTGTATTATATTTTTCTACAAACATTTTTACTATACAAATAACCTTTTAATAGCCAATTTCTGGCTCATATTTATGAGTATGATTCCATAATCAAATATATTTTCATTTTTATTAAACGAAAGGATCTTTATCACATTTTCGAAGAATTATCTTAAATGTACAAATATTTTAATACAATCTTATCTTCAATATCATTTTTAATTTTATAGATTAAAAAGGGAAATCTTAGTGTAGTGAAATATTGCATTGCTCTAGCTAAAAGAAGCACTGGTGAGTTTCTGAATAAAATACTATTATGTGGTAAAAAAAATTATAGACACCTAAACTATTTTCTCCCTTTAATTAAAAAAAAAAAACCAATTCGTAGCCGAAATAATTTGAGAACAAATAAATGGTAATTATATTTCTCAATGACACATATACTAACAATAATTTGAATTAAACATAAATTAAGGCCAATCGTGATCAAATTCAAATGTTAATATTTTAAAAATAAAAATCACTTGAAAGGTTTATCTTTAAAATATTAATACATCTTTCTTTGCCTTATCTTTATAAAAAAAAAAACTTGAATCAACATATTTATTCAATGTCATTGTTTTCACCGTTAGATAATTATCAGAAATATGTTTTAAATTAGAGAAGTATTTTTTTGATATTACTTTATTTCGTAATATTTTTCTGAAGACTTCATCAGATGTCTTTTTTGAACATAATAATTCTATGTATTCATTTATTTAAATTCTTACATACAAGTTTTTTTTTTCTTTTTCTTCTTGAAAAGCTGCATATATAATTTTTTTTTTTTTTACTTCATCGGGAATCCTAGACAGGATTCCAAGAGATTTCTTAAAAAAGTAAATTACAAAAATAAAATAATTTTGCCAAAACATTATCAAAAATATTTATGCTAAAGAAGCAAGGCTATCTGGTGCCCATTTGCAGCATTTACAATTTAATTGAAATGTTTATTCGAAGAAATCAAGAATCAAAATATTGACTAGTTCACGTTTCTTTACTAATGGCTTTCGAACTGTTACTACCATTCACATAGATATACAGATCACGCTTGGCCTTAATTTATGTTTAAATTAAACTACTACTATTACTATTAGTGTCATTGACAAATGTAATTACCCTTTATTTGTTCTGAAATGAAGTTTGGCTGCAATGCGTTACATTGTATTTTATTTAATATTAAAGGAGGAAAAATAGTTTAGAGATCTACAATATTTTTTTTGTCGCATAATATTTCATTCAGGAACTAACAAATGCTTCTTAGAGTACACTGAACCATTTAACAGCACTTAGAATTCCTATTTGAATCTTTAAAGTTAAAATACATATTGTAAACAAGAAATTTCGAATTTTTAAAGCGTTGAAAAAAGAAAACAAATTTTGTGAGGAAAAAAAGACATCATACATGAAAAAAACTTAGAATACATTCTTTCTGGAGAAAATAAAACTTTTTAGCGTATATAGATTTTTTTATCTCAAATATATCTATTTAGAGTATAAAGTATTGATAACATTCTTTTTAATGCAGTGAATAAAAAAATGATTAAAAAACTTTGAGCAAATAATTTATTCTCTCTCACTCTCCCCAAAGATTAAAAATGCGAAGTTTTTTAAAGTAATATCATAGTTTCTAAAACAATATATTATAAAGAAATTCGACATTTTGAATGAAATTATATGACAAATTGTTCAAAACTTTATACTGAACATATGTAGACTGGAGCACATTTCCTTTATTAATTAAAAAACAAAATAAAATAAATTTAACATTTAAATTTATTCCTTGAAATTAAAAAAAAAAAAAAAATTAAAGACGAGGATTATATAAAAAGAGAAATTATATAAAAAAAAAAAAAAAAAATATATATATATATATATTTTTAAGAGATCACTGAAGGCTTTATAAAACTCATCATGGAAAGATTGATTGTTTATTAACATCAAAATTAGGAGCGACACGAGGGCTGATGGCGACGGACCTCGTTATTCTGAGCCTCAGTCAAAGAGCGAGGACGACACCCGAGCTGGCCCCTCCATCTCCAAACTTCCACACCACTCCAACGAGAGGACATGGAGTCTCGATAGATTTAATGTGCTACATCGAGGGTCTTTTGTGGTATCAGAGCTCGGACCCGCTGTTGAACAATGCAAAACACGAGATAGCGACCATGATCGCTAGACTACCACGGCCACAAACATTTCTGGAAGTGCAAAATTAGTAATAATTGAGCTGGATGCATACGGAAGCAAGACATGTTTGGAAATAATTTTTCCCATATTGTCTACTTAATTCATTTTTTTTTTTTTTTAAAAAAAACATTTAGTTAAATTTTCAGTAGACTATATTGCATACGAAATGCTCGAGAAAACCTTAACAGGTAAATATTTTTAACAAAAACTATTCAGTCAGCTTTTAAACTTTTGAAATATCTTGTGAATGCACTTACGAATAAATTATATTTTAAAATTAATTCAATATTTGAATGTGTGTTCTGTAACTAGTAATATTCTACCATCTTTCTTCTCTCCACTTTTTGATTGCATTTTCTTAAACGCGATTCAAAAATTACCGACTTTAATGTATTTAAAACAGATTAGAGATGGGTTTGGGAAATTTTAAGAGTCATAAGAGCTTATGTCTTAAAAGCAAAGAAATTAAAATGCATACATTCTGCAACACACGATTATCAGAGAAATTTAACATGAAAAGGTAATGCACTGACAAATTTAGGCGAGCCATGCATTTTTCACCGTTTTTTCCTGTCAAAAAAACATCCAGATCTTTTAAAATTACTTTTTTTTTTTTTGCTCCTGTAAATGAATGTCTACGAAAGACTATCACATTAAATCAGATTCAGTAGCGTATCCATTAGTAAGGAAATAAAACTATTGTGTTTTTTCGGTTAAAAAATGCATAAGAAACCATTTGTGTTCTACATAATTTCATGTAAAATAACAGTCATTTCATTTAATGATAGTAATAGAATTAGTTCAAATAAGGAATAGATATGAATAGTCAATTGCAAAGTTAATTTATAAGAGATTATCGAGTTTAATCTATTGAAAACATTAACCACATACACACTGCATTGATTTTAATTTTATACAAAAAAAATTTTTTTTTTAAGATGGTAACGAAATTAGTAGAAATAAAAAAAAAAAAATATTCGCAGAATAGGAAATAAAAATTCTACAAAAGGTCTGATAAAAAATGTTAAGATGTAGAGATTAATTAGATTTCGTTCTTCTAAAAGTCACGAAAAAGGATGATTAAAACACTAATAGGATTTTGATAGGTATACATTTTCTTTTTATGATGCAATGATCCAATTAATTTGTATTAATTTTGCTTAAAAATTTCTTTCTTCACATGAATTTCTATAAAAAAGCATTTTTTTTTTCTTTCATCGGTTCGTATTTAAAGAAAAAATTAATGTAAAATTATTAATACTCTCCCTTTTAGGTGATTTAATTTCCAAGAGGAACTAGCCGAAATGCAACGCCAGAACTTTTCCAATTCCAAATTCAATAATTATCAATAATATCTCAAAAATATATTTGTGTGAAACGTTCCAAGCATTTGCAGTTTTATAAATTTATCCCTACATATATTTGGACCAAAATCTTAATCCTCAAAAATATTATGAAGGCGAAAATTATTTCTTTAAAAGACGGATTTCCTAAAAATTAATTGACAAACATTGGTAAGCAATTTAGTCCTCATGATGTATTCGTATGGATTGAAAAAAGTAACACATCTGTCCATATAAGGATGAAATTTTTACGTAACATAGCATTAGATAAGGGTCACGGTTCGCTTGACTTGAATAGTGTGAATTTGAACTAATGGGCAAGATACGGCGATCCTATGAGAGGAATCGGAGTTCCCAGAAATACAGGGTAGACCAGAGTTTCCAATTTCACGGAAAAGAAAACAACTTGAGGGCAAGAGGGTTTGAGCAGAGACTTCCTGACTGAAACTTTAGCGGCTTCTTTCGAAATTTCCTCTTAGCTGCTAGCGAATTGCTCTCAGATAATCGAACAAAAGGGAATGAGATTTACGAATAGTTAATGACCTTGGTGTCAGGACCCTTCCCTATTTTACCCCTTGTTTTGAAAAGCCCTCTTAAGGGAGGGGGATTCAACATTCATCTGGTTCTCTCATGGCTGTCTGTACCCTATGGCGGGTCTATTCTTTACTCGTTAACATATCCCCAGGCTATTCAGGCGGCATAATCTCGTAAACAACGATTGAGCTTGTAAAACCATCACTTTAGGCAGTGTCCTCTCCAACTACCCCTGCTCTTGTGATTCTTGTCTGACACTAAAACTTGACCACACTTTTAGTTCCACGTTATGCTACGCGAAAGTGGCGAGGATGGAATGGCAAAACTCATTTGCTAATCGATAAATATATATTACCGCTTAAATGTATTCGATATTGTGAACATAAAGTATGATAAGCATGAACATAAAGCATGATCGTAAATTGATTCTTGAATGGATTGCCATTTTACGATGTGTGAATGATGTCTTTCAACCACTTATTTATTTCAAGGTTCTTTCCGCTTGCATAGTTAATGGTTGCAAAACGTATTGATTTTTGCCCATTTAAGACTTTTTTCCTGACTGATATTTCTCAAGCTGGATATACATTCAAGGATTACTATAAAAGCTGACAAGTAAGACATTTTTTTTACGTGACAATATTTCATTTATTTTCTTTTTAATTTTACGATTGATTTTTTTGATATGTAATACAAAATCAATATTTTGTTCAGTTCAGTTATTATTGCTAATATTCAACGTTTAAATATTTAGAAAATTTTTGTTTGTTGTTAGTGAATCACCCCATACAAAAATCGGTATCATTTACTACTTCCATTATTTTTTAAAATATTTATTTTGAATTGTAGCTATTTTTAGAAAATATGTTAGAAAAAGAATAATTTGTAACAAAGAGATTAATAATATAGCTAATATTATTTTTAAAGGAAAATACTTGGATTATATTATTTAGTTTCAAATAACTATTTAATAATGTCAAAATGACTGTTCTTTTTAACTTTACTAGTCGTTTTGACATTACTTGTTCAATAACTGTAACTTCGTTTCATGTGCGTTTGTTCTGGTCTCCGATTCAAACGCTATATCCTGGTACATATTTCTGCAATGATAGCAGATAAACAGTATATATGATACATTTGATATAACTTTTTGAGCGTAAACTATATTTTAAGGTTTAGATCTTTTTTCCAAAGCAATATTCATGATAATTGAATACTTAAGAAAAGAAGATATAATCTTGCAGTATGTAAATATCACAAAGGATTGTTTATATACAGTAAAATTACATAGAATTATTTCGTAAATACTTTGCATAATAACATTAAATTTTAAAAATATTTACAAAGCTTAGAATTATTCCAAATTTCTAGAAATTTTTACTATAGCAACTAATAAGATAAACTTTTCCCTATATATGACATAATTTATCTTGAACACTAGTCCAATGAACTACCCTAAAAGACAATCCATATTGCCCATTATTCAAATAAATAACTTACAGTTGTATCCCCGTCATAATACATTTAAACATTTCTAAAAGTTTGAGGGATTTCAATGTGAATCAAACCTTTCTTTGAGCGAATTTATTAATAAATAAGAAGTTACAGGATGAAGAAATTATGTACTTGATAATAGCAAAGAGAAATATAATTCATTCTCACATTCAAATATTGTTATAACAATTTACATTCAACATAGATTTCCTGGCATGACTTTGAATGAATTTTGCATATCATCACAAAAAAAATAATGCCATAAAATTACAGAAAATTTCCAAAATTATTTTTGTTTTTACCAAATTTTGCTAATGTTATAAAATTAAAAATGGAGATAAATCTTTTTAGTACAATGACTTGTAATGCCAGGTGATATTTGGTTTGTTTTTTCTTTTATAGCTAGAGAGAGAGAGAGGCTTTGAAATGCAAGTAAACTATATAAAATAAATATCAGCAAAGAATAAATCAGTAGAAAAAATTTACAATAAACTCTTTTCCATTACGACTCATTTCCTTTTAAAAGTACCTTCGCGTCTTAGCACTTGATAGTGAATTCGTAGTCATCAATTGAGAAAAATCTTTGCTTATCTTATTATTATGGCAAATTAGATTCTATCACTAACATTATATATATATATATAACTTTATCAAATGGGAAAGACCACTAAACTTTTTTTTTTTCATTTCGACTCATTTCCTTTTAAAAGTACGTTCATTCCTTAGCACTTAACAGCGCATTCGTAGTCATCAATGGAGAGAAATCTTTGCTTATCTTATTAGTATGGCAAATTCGATTCTATCATCAACATCATACTTCAGCAAAATGGAAAAGACCACCGAGATAGACTTGCTGTAAGGAAAATAAATCGCACTTGTTGTGCTTTGATAACAGTCTGTGATAGCATTGTCTGATGTCCCCAAACAATTGATTTCAAGAAAGCGATCTTGCAAGACGCAGATTTAAGACAAGCATTGGTGCACACGGACGTTTCAATACATTGCCGACACCATTTAACATGGTTAGTATTCAGTTCTTTCAATGTCAATATTTTCTCAGTTAGTATTCTTTCAATGTCACTGGTTTTTGATACACCTTAGTGCGTTCAGATTTGATTTCATTCGTCAATCATTTGTTTGGTATTAACATTGATTAAAATATATTTCTTGTTATTCATTTTGTATTCAAATCCCTTCATTATAATGGTTTTTTTTTTTAAGAACAGGAAATGGTTTATTTTTCAGTTGGAAATAATTACTAAAACAATCCCCGCGTGATTACGATTGTTCCAAAGTTAATAAAGCTCTTCATGAATTAGCTACTTATTATACATTATTGTAACATCTCTACGAAATTACTTTTAAAATAAAAAGTGGGCTCTAAATTTTTAGTAATTTGAATAGACAAAAAAAGTTTTTTTTTTTTTTTTTTTTTTTTTTTTTTA
>BMAW01065638.1:496756-522270 GCA_019974015.1 Nephila pilipes | reverse complement strand
AAAAAAATTTTTTTTTTTTTTTTTTTTTTTTTTTTTTTTTTCCATTTAACATGTATTTTAAGGAACTTATTGTAATAAATCTGTTTCTTTGGTCATAAAAATCCGGTAAACCTGTAGTGGTTGCTTATATAATTAATTAATTATAGTTTTTGATACAGTAAAGAATGTTGCTTAGAAGCTCATTTCTTGCAGTATAAGGTTTCAAAAAAGCATCAACTAAAACATTTTCATGGAGATTTTAGTATATATAAGCTTTCTAGTGAAGTTTTCCTTTACCAATAACATTCAATAAAAATTATTATCTTTATTAACTGACATAGTTTAAAATATAAATTCTTTAAAATAAAAATTCTCTAAATCTGTATAATAATCAAATTTTATCATAAATTATTTCGAATCGTTTCATTAATCACATATCTCATAATCAAGCACTGGGAGAGAGAGATAAGAATATGTTTCTAGAGAAATAATTCCATATAAAATTTAATTTTCTCAAATTAATATAGCATTCGTTTTGATTTAAATATGTCATTCGTTTGTTGTAGTGGAATCTTTTTCAGTAGAAGATATCTTTCAGCAAATTAGATTCATTCCCCCCCCCCTTAATGTTTCAAAGTTGTTTTCTTATAATATTCATATTTTATTTTGTTTTAATGATATTACAATAAACATTAAGCGTATTTTCTTTAATAAAACATATAATCTTTCCTTAAACTTTTCAATTTTTATTTCGGTGTAGATATGTCTTTAAAATCACCATCTCACTAATCTATCTATGCGTATTTATGGGAAACAATCATAAGCAGCACAAACTTTTTTGAAGAAATACCATGTAAATTCAAGGAAAGAAAATCTTTCACAATTTTGAAAAATGCACACATATACAGATATAATTTTGAACATTTAACTTTAAGGTAAGCAGGATGTTGGATCTGTAATTAGAGAGTTGAATTCTGAAAAATAGAAGAGAGAGAAAAGGTATATTTCCTGTTAAATAAGCACGATTTAATTAATTTTCATATTGTTGTTATTTTACACAAAACTAGTCGTTGCGTATTGTTAGGAAATAAAGGATATTGCAAAATTAGCAATGAGTTGAAGACAAAAGAACATTAATAGTATTAACTTTTACATCAATTTATTTTTATTGCACTTTGAAAGTATCTTTCATTAATTACTACCTGTTAAAAATGGTAGTGAAAATATTTCATTTACTTGAAATTATCTTCCCAACATGCGTCCATTTCTTTTAATAAAGGAAATTAAAAACATCTGTATTTGTGTATACATTTATATATTTGAATATATCATTAATAATTTTGGATAATATGTAAAAGAAAAATTCTGAAAATATTTTAAAAAAAATAAATGACTAAAAAGAGCGTATAAAACTGTATGATTTAAATATAACCCAAATATTTTGAAATACAAAAAAAAAAATATATACTAGTATATTTCCTTTGTTACTTGTCCTTTTGGTTACCATTACTGTTACCATTTTGACTGGAATTTGATACTATTCATATCTTTCCCCCCACCCCCAAATTTCATCTAGTCACTGTTTTAAGTTTACTTACAATTTTATATTGGAGTGGATAAGAATTGTAGATTTTTTTTTTAATGCAGGAAAAGTTTTGGGTAGTAGTTTTAATTTCAGGACTTCTTTCAGTCAGATCGTTCCCTCTCGATTACTTGACCTTTTGGTTACCGTTATGCTTTCCATTTGAGCTTGACACAATTAATACATTTTCCAGTTTTCGTCCAGTCATTTTTGTAAGTTCTTTTACAGCTTTATATTTATATTCATATTAGTATCTTTCAAAATCCTAAAAGTTTTTTTTTTTTTTTTTTTTTTTTTTAAAGATTTTTTTTTTCTGATAGTCATTTGAATATGTGTGCTTACTTCTATCTAAAATTACGATCGAAATAGAGCGAACTATTATTATGAATTGATAATTATGATTATTTTAAGTTCTTAGAGGCAGCCGACTGGTAATACATATTTAGATTTGGTTAATCGTTCCTGACTTTAGGATAAATAATCTGGTTTTCTGCAAAAAAAATTTCAAATAAACATAAGTAAATTCCTAAATCATTCTTTTCATGATATGAAAACCACGAAATTAATAGTTAAAACAAAATAAAGTTTTTTATTCAATATTACAAAAACATAAATTAGTGTTAGTGAACATTTTCGATTTAAGGATGTGTGTGTGGGGGGGTATTCTAACTTGCCTAGAATATCACCTTCAGGAACCCACATTTTTTTTTTCTTCCATAAATATCACTGAAAATCTTTTCTAACAAAAGATAATGGAGATAAAGACCAATTTGCATTGAAGTTAATGGTACCTGGCCTTATAAAATACGATGTATCATCACCTTCAGAACCAAGTCATTCTCAAAACTCTTTTGAAAACTTGTTGATTGTTAGTACTTTTCAGGCACGATTCAGGGCAAGAAAAGTCATTTGTCTGTATAGAACTAGTTTCACTGACTCATGAATACAAGCCTCGAAGCTTTAAGTGTAGATTTTATTACAGCGAAATTAGAATTTCTGTATAAATTTCAGAAAATTGGGGCATATTAAATTCCGCGTGTAATAGTTCTGCTGACAAATAATTATTTTCAGCCGTGGAAGAGTACGTAATTCGATACAAAGACGGATTTCGAGTAATTTTATAAACAGAGAACTAATTTTTTAGAACTTTTTCCATTTAATTTTCAAGCAATAGATCCATTTAATAAAATATTCTTTTCGTACAGGGATAAACGATATTTAGATTCATTTTAACACGTTAATAGATTAATTTAACCTAAATCTCTATAGTTAAATAGCCGCGCATTTTATGAAAAAAATATAATAGTAAAAAAAAAAAAAGCTTTTGCAATTTAATAGTGACAAAATAAAAATAAAATAGGATAATAGTCAATTGTGAAAGTATTAACATTGAATAATTTAATATTAATGCAAAAATCACTGAGTGAATGATTTTATTAACTCGTATTGACACATTCCATATATTTTATTACAACATTATACATCTATCTACTTTTCAAACAATTTTAATGAGTTATTTTTGCTACCGTTTTCAAGTCATTTCTGTACTTTCTTTAAATTCTTCTGATACATTTCGAATTTTGTATTTCCTCTGAGTAATTGAAACCTGTAAACTGATGTGTGTGTGCTTTTCTTTAAATATTTTTTTTCTACCTCACTAGATAGTCACTTATATGCTATTATAATGGCTTAAGGTCAATTCCAGAAGAATGACCCAAGAGACTCATCCTGGGGGGCTTTTCTGGAAGAACTAGTCTATTTTTGGTTTTTTGTTTGTTATTGATAATTTTTCAAGCTAGAAAATCGTCTTAAGATCTTTTAATTAGACACCTTTCACATTATTTTGACTTATTTTTCTGCATTTTTATTCATTTTTCAAAAAAATAAAATAAAAAAAAAACCCTTAATGTAGACAGCTTTCATAGGGTAACTGTTGTATATTGCACTTCTGTTACTGATAATTTTTTCAGACCAGAGAAATCGTCATTTAATCAGATATCTCTAACAGTATTTTGACTTATTTTTCTGTTTTATTCCCATTTTGAAAAAGAAAAGAAGAAAAGAAAAAAAAATCCACATTTAATATGATTATATGCAAAGGAATTCTTTTATATATTATATTTCAAAGAAATTCTTTTTTTATCCATCATTTAAACCAAAACACAAATAAAAAAAAAAATTCTCCATCATTTGACTTTACTGTAAACATTGTGTTATTGTGTGTATAAATGTACCCTAATTACTTGATATGGCGTTATTATTTTCTTATCCTCTGACAACATACCTAAGTACTCCAGTTTGTGATTGAAATTTTTTTTTTTTTTGAAAATTTGAAAATAAATTGCTTAAAATGACCACCAGAACTCTTAATGAATTTATTATTAAAGCTGTTTTTAAGACAAAATAATGTCAATGAAAATCAAAATGGCAACTATTTTTGCCTTTTTTTTAGCAAACCTAGCTTTTTTTGGTTATCTTAAAGCTTATTTAATTTTTGTCCTTTATTTATTATTTCACTTTACTCCTATCGCTTCTAATCTTCTTAAATCGTAATTATCATCATCATTATTTTAATAATCTGTCATTTGCAGTTCTTATTTTATAGCCAAACATACATTAGCTTTTTTGATGAGGTCTTACATGAATAAGATTGATCGACTTTAATAAAATTAAAGTATCACTTTAGATTAAAAAATACAAAGATACATTACGATAGCAAAGAAATTCAGTTTCTATGTCAGTAGAGGGAAATGGATAATTTTTGTTCTTATCTTTTGAGTTTTTTAATTAAATTTTATGTATCTTGATTAATAATTACTTAGCAAATCAAACGATTTGTAAACGAGCAATGAAGGATAATTTAACTTTCATAATTAATGAATTCAATATTAGTTTACTTTTTCTTAAATTATCCATTCTCGTTATACTTATTTAATATTTTTTTTGTCCCTTATTTATTATTTCACTTTACTCTAATCGTTTCTAATCTTCTTATAACGTTATAAATGTTAAAAAATCTAAAAGAAAAATCCAATTAAAATTTTTTTTTTTTTGTTCCTTCGTTTAACATCCCCTTCCTTTATTAGAGTCTGTAATTTATTTCTGGAACTTTGAATTAAAAATTGAAAGTTATTATTTTCTTTCATATAAACAAATTATAACTAATTATATTCGAAGTTTCAGCTAGGTTACCTCCTTGCCAAGGCCTCTGATCATTAACTAAGCTCCTACGTAAATGTCGATTTCCAATTTTCCTTTGTAAGTCTAGAAAGCTAAGCAAAATGCATTTTAGTTATTTTTCAATGCAGTTTTATCGGAAACCTTTAATTTTTCCCCTCAACATTTTTTCCTTCTAGGAATTGTCAATAATAATATAGGTAAGCCAAAAAAAAAAAAAGTAAACTCATAAAATTATTAACGGAAAACTCATAAGAATTTCTATTTACAATGATGCTTATGACATAATTTGTAGATTGTATGTTTTTTATCATTGTGTTGGACGTAGTTAACCTACTTGCGACCCTCTCTCGTTTTTGTTGAATTTATAAACTCACTGAACATGGTAAAATGCTACAATAGTCTTCAAAGATTTAATCACTTTTTTTTATACTTAGAAGGACTTTTTTTAAAAAATTATTTCTGGAGTGAAACATGAAAAAATACGTAGCTAGAAAAAGAAAGCTTCATGTTTCAGAATTATACAATAATTAGGTACTGAATTATTAAGAAAATCTGTAGTAACAAAAAATTGTGATTAAATTATTTTTAAAATCTTTTAGTTCTTTTTTAAAAGCAATAAAAAGTATATTTTTGAAAATTTTAATGTTTGAAAATCTCGTAAAATTGTAACAAATTTTTTAAAAAATGGTTGAGGGGATCATTTTGAATTGTCACTACTTTATATAAATATTAGGAATAATTAATATATCATTCATACAATAACAGCTTATGTAATTAATTTCTCAAAATCAAAGACAATCAAACTAAACTCCCATAAAATAAAAGTTTCCGAGAAAGATAGTTTTCTGTTTAGTAAAATAACTATGAATGAAGAAAAAAGTCGGTTTATACTAATTTAAGATCATGATGTTTAATGAAATGGAAGAAAACATTACTAACGAATCCTCTAGTGATAGAATATCGAAAAATAAGAAAAGTAAAGAAAATTTAAATTTTATCAAGGCTTCCAGGTATTTAACTCTAGAAGAACTTTATAGAAATGTCATATGTTTATATTTTGGGAAAAGAAAATTAGAAACTTAAAATAATTTCTTTGATTAAACTAAAACTGTACTTTTAATATTACATTTCTAGTTTTATGACCACAGAATGGGAAATTTTGTATTACAAATATCAATTTTCAGTATAAAATATGATAAAAGTATACTTCATTCCAATTGTTTATAATATAAACTGAGAACATTGCCTTTTATAAACAAGAAAACAAACTTTTAAAAATTTACAAATTAACAGTAATAAAAGAAAAAAAAGTTGAATAAGCCTTTGTAAATATATTTCAAGTGCTGTTATTAAATTGCCGATGTGCATCAAATTAAAATTTTGAATTAAAAAAAAATTTAAGATATTTTGTCGCTAAGTTAACAATGAAATTTTAACTACTCATTTTTTTGGCATAGGTTGGAAATATATAAATTGAACAAAATCTTTCCAATTTTTTTTTCAAACAGATATGATAGTTATTAGCAAACTCGTTAACTCAGTGCTCTATTTCGAAATAAAAGTTTTTATTTTATTTTCAAAATTGAAATTAGTTCCAAAAGAATTCCATAAACGTTAGGTTTCAGAAAAATCATAATTTTATTACATTTTGTTTATTAATTGTTGATATCAATGTAATGCTTGTTTCAATGATTATTATCAAAAAGCAATGCTTTCATATAAATAAAGCTAATACATTAATTTTTAGCATATTAACAATCTGAATTATTCACAAGATTTTTCTTGTAGTGAGAAATAAAATGCATTTTAACTAACTTATTCATCAAAGTTACTGATGTTAAGACAAAATATTATATAGAATATTATTACTAAGAACTAAGAAGGGGTAAAAATGTTGTATTTCGAATGCATTTCAATTATATAAATATGTAATATATAAATATATCATGAAATTATTTAATGAGCATGCAAAAAGTTCTGTTTCTGATATTGATCACGCTCGAAATTAATTCGCTTAATTTTTTAAATAATTAAAATAATTTGATATTTATAAAATCGAAGTAAATCAGCATTATTCTGGCTTGAAAAGTTAATATTCTATTGGCGATGAATGTTCTGGAACGCGTTAAAGTAAAAAGGGAATAATCGCTATGTGGTTTCTAGGCTTAACTCGGCTGGAAAGGCTAGTTGTAAAAGTGACCGGTTGCTATAAATCACTTTAGTGTCAGGAGTTGCTAACAGTGACTCAAGTTAACAATGTTGTCACTCGAAACCCCCGACCATGTCAACAGGACAATACAAGTATTACAAAAGAAAACAGGGATTGACTCCATCTCCAGTGCCTTCCCCGAAAAGCTGCGCTAGCCCGCGGCACGAGACCGATACTTGGCGGGGAGAGCGAAGGAGAAATCCCGACGTAACATCGGAACTTAGTACGGCTCTGGTATCCCGCTGAGCTCTCGGCCGTCTGTCGGCATCTCAATCGCATTATGACGGAGGAATCATAGCCGGCTGGACCCGTGACGCATTATTGCACTTGAAGCGAAATTCATAGAAGGGTCAGGAGAGGTGGGGCATTATGGAGAACAGAAACCTCTTTTTCTTTTGCATTTCTACCCACGATCAAGGGCAAGTGGGATCATGATAAATTGTGAAAAGGCTTTTGGATCTACCGACCCTTTTATTTCTATACTTCTATAAATGTTTGGCATTCAAGGCTAGATTCTCTAAGTAATGTAATGATAACCTTTTCTGGTTAATCCTATGAAATAGATGTAGACATAGAGATTTTTCCATCTTGTGAACCAATGTGATTCTGTTTTGAAAGAACGTGATCAAGATAATCGGCTTTAGAATAGTTATTTCAGATGCCACTAATACTAAAATTTGAATTGTTTACAAATTTTATAAGGAAAAGTTCTGAATCTTTCAATGACAGTAACTTGTGTTTTATTTTAAGAAATGAGGGGGCATTTTCTGATTTGATGCTTGAAATGAAAAGATGGATTTAAAATTTTTTGAAAAAAGTAACTGAAAATTGACAATTTTGAATAAAATATTTTCTGTATGACGTATTACGATACTTTTCCTTCCCTTGAGTCTACGCTCGAAAGAAAATTACTTTAACACAAAATAGGATTATAAAAAATAGAGCAAAGGTTTTTAATAAATTATTTTATTTATAGCATATATTGCAAAACGGACAAGTATTTTACAAAAATTATCCGTTCTATTATATGTGATCTAAAGATCTAAGTTTTTTACATTAATATTAATAATATAAAAATTGAAAATCAGCTATGTGAAAAATATATAACAAATTCTTAAGTAAACAAATGGATGCATGAAGTCGTGCACTTAAGAAATATGGCTCATTGCATACAAACTCAATTTTTTTTATCCGTAACTTGTGCATTAATATATCCTACGATCTTTAACATGCAAAAACACTGTAAGAGCTTATTCTGTGTCTACACTTTCTCATTAGTGTAAATTCATAACTTTCAGAGAAATTGTTTTTTACTTTTGAAACTTCAAAAAATTTCATGACATTTCATTCAACCCTCTCCGAAAGATGTTGGATTAATCTTTAAAGTCTTAATAGGCTTTGTAGGAACATTTTAGGATAAATCAAATAATTTTGGTTCTCAAAAGGAAAAAAAAAATAGCTGTACACGAATGTGAATTTTGCAACCCCAGGGCACTATATTATCTGGATATTCATACTTAATGTTTTTGTAGCAAAACACTCATGATGCTGCTCTTGTCTTAAAATATAAAATAATACATACAAGTAACAAATTTAGTATAAAATAATTTGAAGCATTAAATTGAATAGCCCTTAAAATGTTAATGGATTTTGTAAAAAGATCTTATGAAGAGTGAAACAAGTTTCATTTTTAGAAGAAGAAAAAACTTAGTTACAGGCGAATTTGAATTTCGCGAAATTTTTCCACCTTTTATTTTATGGGTATTTGTATTTATTGCTAATTTTTGAGCAAAATTAATACCCAGAATACCACTCGCAGCTTTAAATAATATTTTATACTGAATACACAATATATTTAAATTCAAATTCATTCTTACAACTGATAACAAACATATTATCTTTGTACCAGCATCTCATATATATGAATATATGAACATATATATGAATAGCAAATTAGTAAAAGTTCTTACTTAGCCAACAAAAAATAATTTTTTATGTATACTTGTTTTATTTGCTCCAGATAAAGAACAAACAATGTTATTCTCTCTTAAATGCACTTTTCTTTTCCTTTACAGCGATTTAATGAGGCTGTATAAGCTTAGGTTAAGTTCCCATAGTTTAAACCTAACATACAAATTACATATCTTCCTGGTCTTTTGTTGCACTCACACGAATAATAATGGATAGATTCCAAGACAAAATGCGCTTCCTAATGAAACAGGCCATCGTTTCACTATGAAACAAAGTAGCAAAATAGAAACGTAGCAGTAGCGAAGTAGAAACAATAATGCGTATGCGAAGAATAGGGACTAGAAAAGAAATGCATTATATATACGTATAAAACCATCGAAAGCTTCTGAAAAACCGGTGCAGAGAAGAGTACGAAAAACTCGTGTAGCACGGTGAAATATCCTACTGGTGACACGATCATGTATAAGGTGGAGTCTATTATGATCACGTGATCTTAACATCTATGACCCTTGGAAAGCACGTGGTTTTATTCAAGTAGAATGGATACAATAGAATGGCACGAAGCATTGGCCTCCCGCTGGCTTTTATGCAATAGTACCTTTGAGATCTCCCCTGCGTTTTACTTTGTAATATGACAATGATACTTTGTCACATGCTATTGATTCCTTGTCCGCTGTTGTTAAAAACTTTTAGAGAAAGTGTTAGGAGTATGGCTTTTTGGTTCATTTTTTTCTGTGTCGTGTGTTTGCACTTGTTCAAGATTTTTAACAGCATCAGGTGGTATTAATATAAAAAGTCCCCTAATCCAACATCATTTTAACTGAATACATGACTAAAGAACCTTTCTCCCTCTCCTTTGAACGTACAAAATAACATTAAAAGCTGACATGTTACTCGATCGCGAGGAATGTGAATTTTTTTTTTTTCAAAATTCATTGTAAAAGAATAAAATCGAAGTAATAAGTTTAAAGCTTTAAGTAGTTCTTTCATGCAATATTTCGCTGCTGATGTTTTCCAGTTAAATTTAATTATCTATTTAAAAACACGTAACATTATATTATGTTTGCAATATAATATTTAAGTTTATTCTTTAATTTTAACATCTGTTCAAAAGCACTTAAATATTATCAAATAATTACTACAATTTTATCATAAAAAAATCAGTTTTGATATTTATACAAAGATTGCGAATAAACTTTTTTTTTCACAATTCATTGTAAAATAATGAAAACGAATTAAAATGTATACAGTCAAGTATTTTAATCGTGTAAAACATAAATATTATCGAATAATTACTAAAATTTTATCAACAACGAATCTATTTTTATATTTATATATATTTTCATAAATTCAATTTTTTGACGTGCTAAGAGTTTGACAGGTTTGAAGAGTAATTTTTCATAAAAATATAATAGGAATCAATACACATTTTAAGCAGTAATAGAATATATAGGAAATATTAACATACTTTGAAAATGAGTACCACAATTTTGCAATACTTGATTCCATCTTAACAAACGCTATATTTTTTTTAAAATATTGCTACATATCAAAAGCCGTTTCATTTTGGAAGGTATTAGAGCGTCCATACCCAACAATAAAAAGTTTATTTGTAGTTGCTTACTAAAATGATAAGATTAATTTTAAGACTATATTTTAAAAATATTTCCTTTCGCATTTATTTCATTCTCTAAGTTTTGAAATAGAAATGTTTTTGAATATAATTTTTCTGAGTTATTTATAGAAACATATTTCATCAATAATATACACTCACATATAGGATCTGTGTATCAGTTACAAACAATAACAAATTAATAAACAGGATTCAACAAACAAGTTAAATATATATATATTGAAATTTTTATGAAAGATGCATTTTGATTATTAAATTGAACTGCTCTATGAAACAACAATTCGATTCTAAATAGCTTTCGAAGTACGTTGATGAATTCAATAAATACAATAAAACAATATCTATGAAAAAATTCAATTATATGGTTATATAATCTTTTTCAGTTTTTAAGAAACCATATTCAAACAAAAAAAAATATTTTGAAATACTTTTCTTAAATATAAGATTCTTTTAAAATCAAAAGTTTTGATCCCACTACCTACAATGAAAATATACAAACAGTACGAATTATATAAAAGAATTTCTTATTAAAAATCATCTTTAAGCAAGGGGGGGGGAGAAGAATTGATAACATGAATAGCAAAATTTCTTTTCAGTTTTTCAGAAACCATATTTCAACAATTTATTTTGAAATTTTTTTTTCTGAATTATAAAATTTTCAACATCAAAAGCTATGATCCCACTATATGCTGTATATTAGAAGTATACAGCAGTAAGAATTATAAAATAGAACACTTTTTTACGAAAATCATTTCAAAGTAAAGGGTAATAAATTGTAATAAATTTTATTCCATAAATAAACAATCCTGAACATACAACGCATTCAAACAAATATTTTCAACAATATGCATCTACAAGTTATTTAAAATTAGCAATTCTTTGAAATCAAAATTTTGAAGGTGTGTATCTGCAAATAAACGTTTTTGATTTTTATTAGTAATCTCCTTTAAAATATTTAAAAAATATCATCGTTGATATAAATAATAACTTATTCAAAAAAAAGTTTTTTTTAGATATTTTTGAAAGAAAAATTTATATTTTCAATAACTGATTTGTTTTATTTATTTCTATTATTACCGATTTATTTTTATTAGACGTAAGTAAAATATTTAAATTAATTTCGTTTTTCTGTACGTTTATCATGTTTTATGACGGTATGAAATTTATGAAAATTCTGAAAATTTCAAGCCTTAGTTACTAAGCGTAATTGCAAATTAATCAGTTTATGTTTACATGAATAATATTTTTCACAATTTAAATATCCCAAGAGAGTATAGCACAGAAAATTAAAACTATACTGATTCCTTTAAATCTAGGCCTTTATCGTCAACGAAGTCCGCGGAAAAGTTAAAATCGCAAGACAAAAATAAGTTAAACAACTATTTTGAAATTTAAATTTAAAAGCTTAATATTAAATAGGAATATTTTAACAAAAATCAAAATTACACGCAAAATAATTCTTAAGAATTAAAATTAGAATAAAATTTATTTGTTATATAGTTTTATGTTTGTTATTTAAAACTTTTCAGTATTTTTAAAATATATTACCGAAAAACTTTTATTTATATTCAGGAATTAACAATAAAAGGTTATTTAATGTAACCGAAACGAAGTATTTGCAAAAATAATAATAAATTTTTTTTTAGCAGAATTTTAAATAATGAAGAGAGAGAGAGAAAAAAAAATTAAAAATCGAAACGAATTTTTAACGCAATCCCTTCATTAGAAATCGCAAGTAATTTAAAAGACCGCTGACATCAATTGATAATTCACTGTCGCTTTCTTTCAATGAGTTTATCATTAATCACGATTCACTCTGACCCTGATAAGTGTGTACTACTGACTAACTGAACACAAGGCAAGTTTTTATCGGTTTCTTTCATCTTATTTACAGTCCGCAAACGTGAATGAAATATCGAGTACTAAAACAGAGAGAAGAAGAAGAAGGTAAAACAAAAGTTGTGTCCGACCTGATCTTGAAAATGTGAAGGGGAGCTTCATCTGGAAAAACTGCATACCAGAGACTCTGGCCTCAAAAAGTGACGACCGGTATGTAGCTTGCATTCCGCGTCCACTGCGAAGCCGGCAAAAGCGCGTGTCTGAAAGCAACTCATTTCGGCGGCCAAATGGACAGATATGATTGCCCATAAATTTCTCGAATTACCTGGCATATCAGCTGCTGCTCCTACCTGCCGTTAGTTCCAGGGCAAGATACGCGGCGGTAGGTGCTTGGAGGCGGACACTACCCGGCATGGAAGAGTTAAGAAGTTCGTCAAGCTTTGCAGGTAGCTCTGGGAACAACTGCTTGTCTCTTCAATGTCGATCTCTCGGGGAGCTATATTTTTTTATGAGTATTTTTATTAATGATGATTTCATGGTTTGAGGCGAAAGGGGGATGCGAAGTGAAGTGGTGTCACGTGACCCAGTCTTCTTAGCCAATGGGAGCGGCGTATTGCTCGGAGAGGTGCAGGCAAATCTGAGCGACGATCGGCTTCGCAAGGTGGAGCGTCCACTTAGATACCTGTCTCAGGTACGACTGCTCGCTCTTCTCTGTGGTTTCAGGTAGATATCAAAAGCCTGGATCGAATAAATTACGTCACTATCAGATTAAATTGGTGCAAGGTCTGGTCACGCGGGTGGATCTGCGCATTCGTTGGGCTCGCGCGGGTCAATTAATACATAGTCTCGGGAGATGTTACTGGGGAAATTCGTCTTCACAGCCTACAGAGATTTATGGATCGGTTACTTGAAGACCAGAGATATTTCTTTCTTCTGTCAACATGCCGATTCTCAGGTTTGCCTTCGGTTGATTTATGGCTGCGGAACATTCGAGAATACTATCTCGTTCGATGAAAGTAACAAGAACCGTTTAGAGTTAATCTTCATTATTAAATAATGAATCGAGAAACTATACACAAATAATCTCATGAAATTAAATCATTATTTTTTGCTGGATGTTTAGAGAAATATGCTAACTGCTACCGAAATATGATGACAGTATTTCTTTTATTTTATATGGAAGAAAAAATTTGATGTGTAATAAATTATAAGAAAAAGCCAGTGAATGAAGGACAAAGATAAAAAAAAAAAAAAAGAAAATAATGAAAATATATTGCTCAGAAAAAGACTTCTTATATAAAACACCAGTTTTTTTTAAAGCTATAAATAATACTAATATTTGAATATGATATCGTCTACATTTCTCAAACATTTTATAAATTTATTTTTCCTTCATTTTCATGTGGAAGCAATAAATTTTTGAAAAGATTTTAAAAGAGATCTCATATACACCGCTTCTTTTAAAAAATGTCGCAAAGTTTATGCTTTATATAAAAGTAAAAATATTATGTAATAAATTACAAGAAAAAAATCCATGAAAGGTAAGAAAAAAATAAAGAGAAAAGGACTGTTTAAAAAAAAAAACTTTTTTTTAAAATAAAGATACCAATATTTTTTATACAAAAGCTATAAATATTACTAACTATTTTAACTTTATAATCCCCATTTCTCAAATAATAATTTATTTAGCTATTTCTATTTCATTTTTCCAAGTAGAAACAATAAAGTTTTTGAAAAAATTGGAGATCTCTCTTGTATCATATTCTTTGTTACTCAGAAGTTAATAAATAAAAATAATTTAACAAAGGTGTTTTATCAACTCTGATTTTCTAATTAAATAATACTATTAATTTTTGTTCTCGAGAAAATTTTTCCAATATTAAATGTTCAATAACGAACGAATAAATTATTAATTGATACAATTCTCAGCACGTATCTTTACCTGAAAATAAAAAGAAAAAAAATCAATTTAAAGGAGACTTATTATTATTTTTTTTATTATATTCAATGCATTATACGTAGAGTAAAAATAATCATTAAGAATTATTTTATGGTAGTATCATAGCTCTCTCTCTCTGTTAAAATTATATTACTCTAAGTGAAGATTTTATTTTCAGCAACAATATATGAACGTTTTACTCTAATTATTAATTAAATGACATAAGCACAAATTGACAAGTTTGAAAATTGGCAAGTAGTATCTCTAAAACTTTTTTAAGAAGATGTATTAAATTATTGAAGAAGAAATTTGTCGGTAACTTTTTTTTAAATTACCAATTACATATTTGATGCAGTTAAAGATTCTGTATTTATTTATTTTAAGAATTTAGACACATACACCACTCTCTCTTTTAACCCAGTTTGAAAATAAAATCTAATTATCATTTCAAATTTCGTTTCATATGGGAACATGCTATTTTGAAAGAAAATATTTATAATTTGTCTTAGAAAAAAAACACTGCTATGAATTAAAATGAACTTTTAATTAATAGTAGTTAATTCAATAGAAATTATACTTGAATACAGAAAAGGAAAAAGAAAAACTTTTTCAAATTCTTGCGTGAATAGTTTTGTACAATATCCCCCAAATCCAAAGAAAATTCTTCTGTGTTTTCCAATTATTTCAGTTATAAATATTACAGTTTAATTACAAGCGAAAAACACAATAAAAGTATAGAACTGACTAAAAAGCGTGATAAAGAAAATATTATTTCATTTGATAACATGTTGAATAATATCGTTAATTTTGACTGAAACAGAAATTAATAAGCAAAACATATTTTGTATAAAAATTATTTCTGCAATATAAAATCTAATATGCTTCCCACTGAAATACACTAAATGTAAATACTCATCTTACATTTCATCATGTTTAACCATGATGAAATGTTAATATTCATGTTAAAACATGAACAAGCCTTTGCGAATATTTTTCAAAAGAATATTAAAACTTTTTTTAAAGAGAATTCTTTACTCGATTAAGATATATAAGACACTATTTATTCACTTGATCAATTTGAAATTTTAAATGTAAGACAATTATCAATGCAAATGATTATTTCCCCCGTTCAATGTTTTTTAGATAATAAATTGATGAGAACTGAATTCTGAATTAATACGAAAACGCATGATACAAACCACCAACTTAAAATAGTAGCAATTACTGTAAATCGTAAAGCAGAACCGGAAACAATCCTGAATATCGATAATTCGGGTTAACAGAAGGACAGGAAAAATTAAATAAAATAAAGCATACATCCAGAAAATCATCTGTTAATGTGTTAATAATCTGTTTTGTTAATAACAAATCGAGTATAAATCCCATTTGCAAAAGATAAAGATGTCTATTTTGTGAACAGTAGAAGTGCTCATAAAATTGTTTTATTACATTTTCCATTTAGACTATGTAGCACCGTATGCCATTTGTCACATGTGATAAGAGGTGTTACTAAGGTTTTGTTGACCTAGCGCAGGATATTTGAAAATTATCCTCTCCCTCACTTATCTTTTATACACAATCGTAACTATTGGAAGACTTCAGTAAAGAATATAATTTTTCAAAATATGTGAATGAAACAAATAAATGTTATGAAAGGAAACTTTCTGTTCTCTTCTCAAATTAATAGAATTTTTTTTTTTATGCAGACTGATCCGGGTTATCCAGAAATCCGAATTAATGGGGTCTAATTCAACGAGTGCTTACGGTATCTAAAATTGTACTTGAGTTTCAAATTAATTGATAAATAAAAGGCGTACGTTTTGCGTAAAATTTCTAACTTCGCTTTATATTAAGCGAATTGAGGTACTGAGGGAAAACAAACTTCTACTGTACTTCCTTAACATCTAAATATTAAGATAAAGATTTGAAGTCAATTCCCTCAAACAATTAAAAGTTAAAAACCATAAAGTATTAGATAATTAAATATCGATTGAAGATATTTTTGTAAAATTTGTGAAGTTATTTGCTTTTATAATCTCTAACTAATTTATTATTTGCGTTTAGATGCCCTACTACGTTGTAATGTATTTTCTAATGTAATCTTAAATAGTTTGAATTAGAATTAATGTGTGTTTCAGTTAGCATAAATGGTTATTTTGTGTATATATATATATATGGAAGGAATACACACACACATATATATATAAAGGGCATGAATAATTCGTAAAAACAACTCCCGATCTAATTTTTGATTTTTTTTTTCAATACCATGCTTTAATTTTACAAGATAAGCAGCTTTCTACAAGTTTGAGCTTTAATTTTTTCAGAAATTTGACAGAACATTTTTAAAAACACAATGTGACTGCTGAATTATTTCCTACTACTAGTGTAGTAGGAAATAATTCAGATGTCCAAGGAAAAAGAAACTGAATTATTTCCTAGGAAGGAATTCAGTAGTGTTTCAATAAATGCATTGTATTGAAACACTATAATTAATGATTCAATACCATATAATAATTTTATAAAATAAGCAGTTTTACTACAAATTTAAGCACCTTTTCTTTTTTTCAGAGACATCTGATCGAACATTTTCTGAAAACAAGGTGGAACCACTGGATCATTTCCTCCCACTACAAGTGTTTTCAATAATGTTCTTTTAAGGCAATATTATTTTCCGCGTATACTCGAATGTGCACGCAATCGTATTGCAGATCATTTATTCCCCTTTCTTTTTTTATACGAATCCCTGACTTACTAAATCTTTTCTACATTATTCATATGACTATAAAGAAAAATTGAAGCTTCTAGTTTAGTTTCTGTTTTTATTCGTGTACCAAGTTTTATATTCTTGTTTTGCAAACTGTGAAGAAACAACAGTATTAAAATATTCCAGTATTGTAAAGAACACAAACTATCTTCCTTTTTGAGAGACAATTTTGTAACGCCTGTCCTTCATTAAGTAAGTCTACTGCCATCTTTCAATCAAAAATACTAGACATTAATTATTATATTCCAATTCAAGATATTTAAGAACAAGATAAAATACTTTATTTCTAATCACTGGAGAATAAATAAAGTCGCTCTCGCTCGAATCCCAATTAATCCGTCAATTCTAGATTTTGCTTGAAAAAAATCTGAGCTTACCTCTTCACTCGTTCTAATTCAAACACTTCTCGCAGACAGCCGGTCCTTATTTTAGCACTTTAACAAGAATTCGCTTCAATGCAAAAAGCTAACTAAGCCTAAATTAAAATAATAAAAGCTAATTGCTAAAAAGCTAATTAATTAAGATGCTTTAATTCAAATTATAAGTATGTATCAACAAGTCTTTATCCTTTGTCTTCCCACATTTTCATTCAATTCTATTTCATCTATATACCATTATCTCCAATTCACTTCGTTTCATTTTGGTTGGGAAGAAATTGCAATTTTATTTAATTCACAAATTAATATAAAGTCTCTCCGAGTTTAGTAAAGAGAAAACCGTGAATAGCCCGACGTCATAGTTTTAATTATTTCATAAATCAAATGATTCACTGTTATTATTTGCTTAGCCATTTCTAAAATAACACCTTGCATCGAAAATCTCTAAGTATTTGGCTATTTTTAGGAATCTTGAATTTTCACAATAAAAACTGTTTCTAAATATCGAACAAAATTTTTATATCTTAAATAGTTTTCCAATTCGAGTAATTTGTTTACAGGAAGATAACTTAAATGTGGCAGATTACCCAACCGTTCAGAGATGTCGGCTTTGATCAAGATGAACCCAAAGATGATGAGGACAACGAAGATGAATTAATTGAAAAACAACGAAGAAAACAAATAATGGAAGCATTGCAAACTATCCGGCAAATGTTGAACTATATTTCTAACGTTCCTGAAAAATGTTTCCCTCTGAATAAAAGTAAACATTACTTTGAAACGGCTCCAGTAAAAATGATTATATTAAAAAAGATACTAGGGACTACTTAGTCCAAAAATAAGTAAAAGTTTCATTTCGTTTTTTCGTATCGTTTCCCTTTTTAATACAATTTTTGAAAATTTGCAATTTACATACATATTTATTCCTTTTTTTTAAATAAATTTTTTTGATATCTTAATGTTTTAAGTCTTTATTATCCCTAAAAATTAAACTATACATAATTGTTTTTAGTAATAAATTGATGAAAAAATGTCAATATGTATTTCTACATAGCGAAATTTCTGTAAACAGATTTTACACCGAAACCTTTAAGTTATATTTATAAAAGCTCGACTGTATTTGTAAATAATCTCTTGATTTTTAAATTGTTTCTATGAAACAGCTTTTTGATTCTACATTGTTCAAAGGTACAAGCTAATAACAACATTCTTTATGAGCAAAATCTAGGAGATTATTTAATTATATTATTTTCTAAGTATTTTGAATGATATGGTATAAGACTCGAAATGATCTATACCATTGCCTGTCTTATCAACATATCATTGCTTTTCTAGAATAATTAATGAAGTATAGTAACAAGAAAAAATTCAGATTTCACACATGGGAAAAAAGTAAAGGTTTTAACATATTAAACAAAGAATAACAATTAAATTATAAACTACATTCTCCGAAACAACTATGCTGAAATGTTTCTTAAAAATTTCTTATCAGTGAACTCTTCCGCGACAGTTTACCTATTCTTCCATTCAGGCTTCTTTTTTATACAACATTTTTCTTATCTGTTTAATGTGAATTTATACCTTTTCGAAAAAGGAAAAAATTCCTGGAAAAAAAAAACAACCTGGCCCTACCATTATCCCACTTACAAATTAAGCGCAGAATATTCCAAGTACAACAAAGCTTGCCAATTTTGTGTGTAATGATCCCTGCTCTGTACACTGCACTATTTTAAAAACTTCATTCCGAACCCTGTTTTACTGCTAACTTCAAATAAAATAGTAATTAATTTTTTTTTTATTTCGAAGCGTCTCCCCTTTTATTATTATTATTTTTTTTTCCACTTTTATGTCTCCCTTGTATTACGAAAACGTGTTAGGTTCGAGAAGCCATTATTTTTTAGACTACTAAGTAATTAGTGCAATAAAAAATGTTCTTCCACCTTCGGATTTATGCTTCTCGATGAATACACGGCAGGATGACGGTTTTTGGCATTCTAATTCGTTATTTCCTTGGAACAACTCGACGGCAATCCACTTTTTCCCCTTCCACTACAACAGCCCTTAGATTTTAAATCGGAAGAGAGTTTCTGGAAATAACATTTTTTCTTTCCCCTTTCCCTCATATGTTGTGTATGTCTTCTGCAAAATCAATAAATCAATAACATAAGCAGAAAACATTACTTTTCGAAGAAGGGAAAAGTTTTGGCATCTATTCTCGGCACGCGAAACAATCAATACTCAAACCCCATCTTACGTTTAAAATGCACCCGCTCTGTAAACAGTTGCTGTTCTGTTGATGTTGATGGCGTATATCGATTAAATATCACGCATGCTATAATTTTGAGTTCTTATAATCGAAGTCGTTAGCCGTTCCTTTGATTACTATGGGTTAGGTAGAAGTTAGGGGTGAATAGCAAATCCAGCTTTACCCTCGTCTAGGTCGTATTTAGTGATTACAAGTTGACCGACTTTTTCGATTATCGGTAAATCTGGAAAATTTTCAAACAAAATCAGTATACCGGCAAATTCTTGGGAAATCTGCGATAAAAATTCTTAATAATGAGACATTTTATTTTATTATTGTACACATTGACAAAAATATATAAAAAACAATCGTATTCTGAACATAAATAATAAATAAAAAAAATTCAGCAATTTGTTAACAGATTATAAATAAGACTTATACATGAATAATATTTCTCAATTTAAAAAAATGTTCCATTCAAAGAACATATTTAGCCACCAAAGATGTTAACTTTTAAAAAGATAATTATTCAATCATTCAATTAAATATTAGAATTAAAACAAACTATAATATGAAAAGGGAAGGGAAATTATATCGATGTATTGATTCATTCACTCATTCATTCATTACTTACTCACTTATTTACATATTAATTTACTCATTCATTTATTTACTCCCTCATTCATTTATTTACTCATAAATCAATTCACTCATTCATTCATTCATTCGCTCGCTCATTAGAAAAGATATTCAGAAAACATTATTTTTAAAAGTGCTTGGGTGTCCATTTTGTCATTGACTAAAACAATAGCCTCTTGGTTGCTAATATATAATTAAATATTAAATTTATTTGTCGCCATGTTTTGAAAAATAATTACGTAAGCAGAAAAATAACTGGTCAGCATTTTCATGTCTTAATTGTGATCTAATTTCTGAACAAAATAATACCGCCATAGAAAGAGCTCTGAGATTTCACACTCTTTGACTTTATAATTATTAAAAAAAATGGTATATAATTTAAGTATATTTCCCCTTCATATTTTCCTTGTGAAAACACCCCAATTATTTTTTAAAGATTTTAATTAAATTTGTATGCGTATCAGAGGGAGATTATTACAATGTGTTTCTGATTTGTTTTAATTAATAAGTAGAGTTTCTATTTCTCGGATAAAGTAAATGCATATGTTGATGAAGTTATGCATACTGGATTATTGCAATCAGCATCAATTATTATTTCTGTTTTAATTTTGATGACAACAGTATGTGTATAACATTTTCATTTTGCTCAAATATATCCATACAATCAATTCTATGATTTTGTTTTTCTTTTTGCAATTTTACTTGCTTTATTAAAATTTCCAAAATCTTCTTCCCACTTTTCAAAATCAGTATCAAAAAGATGCTGCAAAATACCTGAATAAACAGTTATTTGTTCTTTTATGAGGTAAATAAAGCCCTCCTTAAATTCATAAATCCCACAAAATAAGTGCAGAAAATTTATTACAGTTAAGAGTATATCTCACCGAATTGCAGGTAAAAAAACTGTGTAGAATTATCGGTAAAATTTTTTGTCTAAAATTTGAATCTTACCGATAAACCGGTATTACGGTGTCGCAGTTCTCTTAGTTATACCTCAAAAAAAAAAATTTTTTTTTGTTAGTTATATTCAATATGTTTAACTATTATTTTTCAAGCACAAGTTATGCATTCGAATCATGAATATGATCAAAGGGAATATTTAAATTTCATGCTTCGTGATACGTATTCAAAGCAAGGATGCGATCTTTTTTTTAAAACTAATTTTATATCATTAGTAAAATCAGGCAATTAAAAACACATTTACTTTCAAAACAAATACTTCGGAAACGGGTTCCACTGCAATTGTGTTCTTGTAGAATTTAGGTGACGTTTTTTATATATAGATTCAGATAGATAAAATATTGTTACACTATTCTAATTATTCTGCATCTGAATTTCTTTTTCTTTCTTTTTTTTGTATCATAATATTTTAAAAATAAGTTGTTCTAATGCAACAAAAAATGAAAATGTAGGATGTATTCAAATAAATTATTATAACTCATTTTAAAATGTATATTCGTGTATTTTTTCACACTAAAAACTCTGCTGAGTAAATAATCCCTTAATTATATTTAGTCGTGTGTAAAAAGATACGAAACTTTTCAACAAACTATAAGTTTAATTTAACGACCACCAGCAGCTAAACAGTGCGGCGAGCTTGTATACTAACACTGCCAGCAGCTAAACTGTGAGGCGTACAAACGAATTAATACTACACTAGTGGCGTCTCCCGCCAAACCCAGTTCGTCCCAAAACAAAAAGGATGTTGCCAACACGCAACAGATAAAAACTGGGTTGATGTTGTAGGAATAACACCAGAATCATTCCACATACATATAAAACAAAGACACCACAAAAGTACTAATGAAATAAAAGACATTGAATACACATAAAAATACAAACAATAGATATTAAACACAAAATAGGTCCAAATAATATTATTTGAATAATATTCACGAAAGAAAATTCTTAATGTAAAGTTAATGTCTATTCGAATTAATGCAATTTCAGAAAAAAATTATTATGGTTATACCGAAACCGAAATTTTTTTGAAATCAAATAAAAATTATTAGAGTATATTTTTGCACACCCTTATTTATATAAAAAAAATCTTTTACATTTCAACTCCCTTGAATAATCTATAGATTTCAACAAATCTCCCAAATAAAATTATTTTTTGTAATAAAAAATTGTTTAATAAGTTTTATTGCTATTAAAACAATAATTGTCGGTGGATCTAAGAGATACGAAAGCTGTATCCCTCAGCACGATATCTCTAAGTGATAAAGCTTTCGTTTACGGATATTGAATGCTAAACCTTTATAGTAAAATTACTTACTATTACATTTAAAACGACATTGCCATATCCAATCGTTTCAGCTTACTATAAGATATACGAATAGCACAGGAAAAATTTAATATTTTATCATTATTTGATCCAAGCGTAAGAATCCTTTTTGCAAAAAAATTAATATTAAAAAACGGAATTCATCTATTCTTAATACTTCACTTTTTTCTGTAATTTTTTTTAAAATCATCTATACATAAAAAGCAAATTTAGATCTATTTACAATGAATACTTCGCTCCACTTCATAAAAGTAAAAAGTGCTTAGAGATGAATTACCCTTTAATTAGTGATTTTACACATCTTTCAAAAATCAACAGTGATTTCCAAGAACTATATAGAAGTACATGTTTCAAAATGGTCCAAAGTTGTATTTACATATCCGAAAAGAGCTATATATCCACTTAAAATTCTGTAAACATTAACATTGTTGAAAATGTTGATAAATAATTAAAATTTGTTTTGTGTAGAAAAGAGCATGGTTTATTATTATCCAATTTATTATTTAAAACAATAATGAATAGAAATGAACACAGAAGAGTTTTGACGATTTATTCGAAAGCAGTTTTAGACATGGATAGATTTTTATCTGAGCCCTACCCCTTCTTATGAATAACGAATGGCCTGGAATAGATGTGTAGTTAATGGCTTTCGATTTTTCTGTTGAAGCAAAATTTTTATTAAATCCTCGTTATCTGATTATTTTTTTCCACTGTTTCAAAATAACAAAAAACTATTTTCGTAACTTTTTTGACGGAACCTCACAAGTTTTCGTTTTACCATAAAATATTTTGCCAAACATATTTTATGTATATAAATGTTAGAATAATTCATTGATTACTATTTATGAAATCTAAATAGAATTTTTTTGAATAACTTATACTGAATTTGATTCAAAACATTTAAGCAAATACCACTTTCTTATTTGCTTCGATTTTTCATGTCTTTAATTAAGTTATGTATATATTTATATTAAGCAGAAACGTCATTATTTAAAGTAAAGGGAACTTTTAACTTACTCAAAGATTATAAGACTTCGCTCAGAATTTTTGATAAGTGGTGCCCTTACCAATTTTATATTTGTCAGTATGTCTCAGCAATCAGAAGTAGAGAAAAAATGATAGATTCTATGTATAGTTTTAATACATGTGGCATTTTAAAGAAACAAATATTGTTATTTGTAATATTGTTGTGTAATTAATTACCTTTCGCAAAGAAAAATTTAATACAGTGTGAATAACTACACCGTTGTCTATTTTTTCTATTTCATTAAGTACTTTATATTTATTCACTTATTTATGTAATATTTTTAATGTGTGTTAAATTCTTCAATAAATTTGAACCTCTTTAGTTTAAAATGCCAATATATGCGTTCTGAATACGTACATGAAATTACTCTGAAGTAGTGTTTCCATTCGTTTTTATGGATAACTTTTAATGAAAATGTCAAGAATTTTTTTTATCTCAAATAAGAAATGTTTATTATATATAAATACTGTAATAATTTAAACTTTTTTACATTAAGGGGTTAATTGGAGGTCTTGAAGTCTATTTGAAAAAAGTTGAACAGTTTCATCTTTTTACTCTCATTTCCACATTAAGCTCAAAGAGTACATAAAGATGCATTTAAATATACAACTTAATAACAATTGGTAAAATTCTAGTTTTTAATTTATCTTAAATATATAAAACAGGGCTCAGTCGAAAAAGATTTTGCAAGTTGGTTCACCCCTCCTGCATTTTGAGTCTTAATGGAATTTACGTTGGTTATTATATTACACACAGTTAATAATTATTACCGGCTACAAAATGCTTAGTACATTTATTACTGTTCGTAAGCTGAAATTATAATAACGTAAAAGAATTTTTTATTTTAAATATGAAACACATTTTTTCAATGTCTATTTTACTGTTGGGTAGAATTGTGTACTATTATCAAACCATCCATTTGTTTAACTTTAGCAGCATTTTTTATATCTAAAACAAAACCAGTATAAAAAATTTTCAAACAATGAAAAAAGTATCGCTAAATATACTCAGAATCTTTAAAAATGAGAGTTAAATAATCTTTTCAAATTAATTAAACTACCAAAATATTTTCAGACATTTTTTAGAAAGGATAGCTAGGCAATCTTATCGTATTAACCCATGATTTTTTAAGACTGTTTTTGCTTAATATTACTCAACAGGACAAGAGTTTTGAATATTTTTTTCCAATAGAAATATATCCTAAAATGAATATAGTTCATGCAAGTTATGGCACATATTAAAGTTTTTTGTAAATTTTGTAATTTAATTATAGAAATATTCAATAAATACGTAATTTTTTCCTTTAATAACTTTTTAAAGTGATTTTTTTTTAAAAAAAATTAGTACATTTTAATAACAGGAGGCGAAATATGACCATATTCTATACATGAAAAGAAGGAATGACTAAATTGGAAATGATTAATATATTAAATCGGAGGCACCCAAACTTTTTCAACTCACCTCACCCTTTTTGAACACTGAGGTTTTCCCTCCTCACTTTACCCTCTGTAAAAGCACGACCAATCATACGTAATCATATGTAAGAGATAAAAATGAGATTCCGCGGCGCCCCTGTGAAGATGCCGAGGCTCCCTGGGGTGAGGCGGCATTCCTTTTGGGAGCCACTGTATTAAAGCATGCCGTCCACTATTAGAGAAATCAGAATAAATTGTAAGTGAATGTTCGAACTGGGGCATTTTGTACCTGCATAGTTGTTAAGGTGTTTGGAGTGTAAATTCTGTTCTGATATCTTCAGCAAAAATGGACTTAATGAAGAAATACTATATATATATATATATATATATATATATATATATATATATATATATATATATATATA
>BMAW01065638.1:429585-487654 GCA_019974015.1 Nephila pilipes | reverse complement strand
AATATATTTTTTAAAAAAAAAAAACTGTTTTTCCCCTTTTCCTCTTCCTTTTTAAAAAAAAAAAACATCAACATCTTTTTTTTTTATATTTAAAACCCAAAAAAAAAAAAAAAAAAAAAAAAAAAAAAACTTTCAAAAATGCTGTTTAAATAGCACAATTAAGATTTAAAAAAATATCGGACCATATATATTGTTCAGAAAAAATAACGCGCAATTTTTAGCCATTTGAGAACAAAATTAAAAAAGGACGCAGTGGAATTATTTTAAAATATTAAATATTTCTATAAAATTATCTTTAAAAAATTAAAATTTAAATTATTAATATTCAAAAATTAATTGCTAATTTAAATTAAATTATCAAAAATTTTAAATTTTAATTATTAAATATTTATATTAAGTTATTTAAAAACTAAATTACTGAACATTTATATTAAATTATTAAAAAGTAAATTATTTAAAATTAGATTATTTAAAAATATTCAATGTCTAAAAAATTATTAAATTGTTTAAAAATATTTAAATTTTATTGTTTTTATGTATAATGATATATATTTATAAAAAAATTCCAAGGCCACTTTTAATGACCAGGAAAAAAAACAGTACATTTCAGAAGTTTGAGAATGAAACTCTTAAACAAAAATTTGCGGATTTTTCTTAGTGATGAGATGAGATTAGAAAAGATATTTCAACTATCTTTTGTTATGTAACTCCTTTATAATTATTAAACATTTCTGGAACAATATTTAACATTCAGAGGAAAACCAATCAATTACTTCATTAGGTTGATGACATTTGTGCGATCCTTACCAATTAATGTTTTTATATTTTTTATACTATATACAACAAATCGACATTGATTAAAAAAAATTTTAATTAAAAAAATGGTTTACTGTCATGAGTATTTGATACGCTAGATTTAGATCTCTAAAAGGAGTACTACCTAGCAAAACTAGCCGAGAATGACAATGATCAGATTTTTTTTTTTGTCTTGAAAGCATGTTAATAAAAGAAAAAGCAATTATAAGTAGTTTTATTTGCGTTTAATTTCAGTTGAGATACAAGGTAACATTCCAGACGCATGGCTCCATTGTGACAACTACGGGAAATAGCTTAAATCATTTTGATGCAAATTCTTGACACTTCTAATATCAAGTCGTTTCCATATTTCGAAGGATTATTAATTCTTCCAAAATATAATCTGACATGACAAATCGATTCAGCAGTATTCGCGAAAGTTTATAAATATGGTTATGAAACCTTAAGAATCGATGATCTATTGCAAGAGAGATTATGCATTAATCACCCCAGTAAAGTAATGTATTCCAATATTTTTCAATAAGAATTCATTAACAATAACTGCTATGTACATAGATCTTTAATTTTCTGTTTGCCAATACATATTCCGGTATCTATGAATGTTATTCATTGAAATTACTAGCATAATTTTGCTTCTCGTCAAAAATAGATTTTTCAGGCATTCATCGAATTTTGAATATTCCTATAAAATTATATGTCCCATAAATATACACTAAATTAGTGTAGAAAAATATGAAATTATATATAAAAGAAAATAAATGTTTAATTGATTTTTTTACTGTGTGTGTGTGTGTGTTTCTCTCCCCCCCTCCCTCTCGTCCATGTTCATAAACTCCAGAATAAAACTGAAAATCTGTAACAATTGAGTTCGAAATAAAACATTAGATCAAATAAAAGCGGAAAATATTTTTTAATTTGGCTCATTATATATATACATATATAATTTCTTTTTTAATTAAATATAGTAAAAAGAAATACATTTTCATCTCCATCAATCCTGAAAGAAGCGTTGTTTTATATTAGATTTATTACCTAAATTGATTACACTTTAATACGAATGTGATATTCTCATTTGAATAGCTTTGTGAATATTCATTTATTTTAAATAAAAATGAAAAGTATAATCCTAAGATTGAATTAGTATTACAGATCACATTGAAATAGCGTATTTCTTTTAAAAGTAACTTTTCTCTATCAGTATGTAACTTAAGTGACTGCATCAATTTTCAAAAAGCATGAAGTTATTTAATGTCCATCAGACACGTAACCGCTGATTCGGCGTTTCTTTAGAGATCGCACTGTTTCCCGTTTTAGCTATAAGTAGAGAAATAACATACTTTGAAAAGTGAAAGTTGGAGATGAAGGATGTTACTTTTGAACAAAATGTTAAAAATATAACATTGTGATAGTAATCTTCTCCGCAAAATTTTAATAAATTTGTAATTGTTAGTCACCACGATGTTAAATTGAGTTATTTTTAAAGTTCTCTTTAAGTTAACTTTAACACATATTTGTTAATATTTTTATTTCATTATTTTAATTTATTTCATTCTTTTTATTTTTTTTATTTGAATTTGTTTTACTATTACTTTTAATTCAATATTTAAATTTATTTGTTTTTATTTTTGTTTCAATATTTTGTTTTATTTCATTATTTTGATTCATTTTTTTATTTTTACTTCCTTATTTAATTTATTTTATAATTTTTATTTATTTTATTACTACTTTTATTTCCTTATTTTAATTTGTTTTATTATTATTTTTAATTCGTTATTTTAATTTACTTTATTATTTTTATTCCTTTATTTTAATTTGTTTTTCTATTACTTTTAATTCAATATTTTAACTTTCAATTCAATATCTTAATTATTAAATTTTTGTTTTATTATTTTAATTCATTTTTTAAAATTTTTTACTTCCTCTATAAATTCTTTTTATTTGTACTATCTTTATTTAATTTATTTTATTACTATTTTTTATTTCCTTATTTTATTTAATTTTATTACTATTTTTATTTCCTTATTTTAGCTCGTTTTATTAGTATTTTAATTCACTATTTATTATTAGTATTTTTAATTCACTATTTTAATTTATTTCATTTTTTTCACTATTCTTTATTAATAATTTTTAAAATTATTTTATTATTTTTCTTTTCCTATTTATTATTATGAATTTATTTTTTAAATTTTTTTATTTATTCATTTTATTATTATGTCTATTTACTTATTATATTATCAGTAATTTATATATTTATTATATTAGTAATTTAAATATTTATTATATTAGTATTTTAATTAATTTATTTTATTATTTAAATTTTTTTATTATGTTATTTTAATTGTATAGTTTATTATAATATAAATTTATTTATTACATTATTTTAATTTATTTGTCATAATATTATTAACTTATTTATCATTGCTATTTTGTTAAAACATACTGGTTTTTATTCATAAATAAGTGAAAGACAACGGCAGCGTTTTAATTCCCAGCCTGCAACAAAACTACATACATTGCACGACTCATCACTGTTCACAATCCAGCCATAACCTCTATGCTGAGCAGACCGTTACAAATTGAATTTTCGGCTTCGTTTATTCATAGTAGACCTTGATTAATATTAAACTATCGATTGTGAGATAAGTGAAGGTCGATTGTAACTCGAGGTTTATTTCTTTGGGCGCGGATGCAACGATGGCCCGTAATTAGTAACTTAACAGAGAAGTAACACGAGAATAGTTCTTCCAACACGTCAACACCCAAATGTAATAGTTTCTGTGTTCAAATATTTACTACACTGCAATACCGAGAATTAAAATAACACTCGCATTCTTCTCATTAGAAATGGCGATCTTACCCAAAAGTATGTAGCGTGCATTTATTTTTCAAAGACATACCTAAATTAATGATTCGCGTTTGACGGTGACGCAAATGATACGGTTAACAGCAACATTTTGAAGCTTAATATGCTTAGAAAATCTGCTTTAATAACCTGAGATAATTTTCCTCACCGATCGCTGGTTCTCGTAGGCGTTTCTGGTTCATCAATCTCGGAAGAGAACAATCATCTAGATTGGGTTTTAGCGACAAGAGTAATTTATTTGCCTCCAGGTTTTCCACAATTAACGTGTTCCGGAATTCACCACAGAGCGTTTAATTTGGGGATTAATAAATGAAACTAAGTTTCTCTCAAACTTTTATTTAAGAGTCCGAAAAGTTTATTCTCAAAAGTATTTAATCACTTGTGACTTAGTCTTTAATATATAATGCATCTCTGTTTTTAAAAAAGTAAAGAGTGAGTAAGGTAAGTTAATTTAATGTATTATTATTTGTGAGTAAGTATGATTGTTAAGACTTTTATTAAAAATTTTACGAACTTAACACGATAATCTCTCAAAATTCTTATCTTTCTTTATTGTTGTACTGAATGAAAGAATAATTTGTGACACAAATAACAAATAAAAATGTGTTTCCTTTTTAAATAAAGAACCTAGCAGAAGATAAATCATGAATATTATTAAAAATTAAAACTAAAATATTTTGTGTATACATTCTAATTTTTGCAGATATACCTTTAAATGACGATAATCTAGATTGGGTTTTAGAGACAAGAGTAATTTACTTGCCTCCAGGTTTTCCACAATTAACGTGTTCCGAAATTCAATACAGAGCGTTTAATTTGAGGATTGATAAATGAAACTAAGTTTCTATCTAACTTTTATTTAAGAGTCCGAAATGTTCATTCTCTCAAAAGTATTTAATCACTTTCGGCTTAGTCTTTTATGTTTGATGCATTTCTGTTTTAAAAAGTAGAGAGTGAGAAAGGCAAGTTAATTTAATGTATAATCATGTGTGAGTAAGCAGAATTGTTAAGGCTTATTAAAAATTTTACAAAACTAAACACGACCACTTTCTGATCTCTTATCTTTCTCAGTCGTTGTACGGATTGAAAAAATAATCTGTGACTCATATGACAAACAAATGTAAATTCCCTTTTTAAATGAAGAATTCAAAAAAAAAAAACAAAAAAAAAATTATGTGTATTATTAAAACTTCAAAGTATTTTGTGTATATCAATCTAATTTCTCAGATGTGTCTTTAAATGAAGATCCGTATGTTTAAACAAATATTTAACACAATAATATTAATACATTTTAAATACTAAGCAACATTTTTTTTAAATTTTTATATTTAAGTCTATGAATAATTCTTTTCTCTCTGCTTATGTCTACAATATTATCATCAAAAAGTTTTTCTTGTATCAACAATATTAATCGCAAAATAATTTGAGTTTCTGTCCATCGATTTGGAAAAACGCCTGTACTATTTATGTCATTTCCTAAAGCTTTTTGTAACATACCAAAATGACTTATTTTGTAAAAATCAAAACATAAGATTTCTTGTCTGATGTAATAATAAAGATAACGCATTGCACAGTCTTTTTTTATGTAATTGGCCTTTGTTATGCTAAAAGTGTGATTGTATTTTTCACACAATTAAAAATTCATTTTAATAAGTTGCCTTTAAAGATTTAACATTAAAGTAATTAGTTATGAATTAAAATATAAAAGAAGATAGTAAAAAACAAAATCAACGAATAATTGATAGAATTATGCCTGAATGATAAAAGATTTAGAAAATGTTAATAGTCAATTTAAAAGACAAAACATTGCAGTTTTTTTCGTGCAATTCTGTAATATTGCAGCCTCATAAATTCCTTTGAAATATCTACGCAAATTTCTTAGAAGAGTGAAAATTAAAAATGACTCTTTTCCTGAAGAGTCTACAAAATATATATCGTCCGCAGGCTCTGAAAATAGCCAGACGATTGTTATCTATTTCAGAGTGTCATGGAAGAATGTCTTGGTGAGACAAAATTGATTTACAACCTGAAAGTTAACAAACCAAACTTTTTTTTTTTTTTTTTTAAAGACAGGGTTGATTTTTAAGCTTTAGCAACCCCTACAGAACGTCAAAATGCGTTTTATTTTGCACAAAATCACACTGTGTCTGAAATTATGCATTTTAAATTCAGTATGTCTAACCTTAGAATTTTTTATGAATTTACTTGAACAATTTTAGTTTGCTCGATACTGATTGGCATAGAAGTTATTACTGTAATTAAATTTACTAAAAATACTATTTTAACAGGTTTATCTGAAATAGAACGTCGGAGAACACAAAGTTCATTTCGTGCATTGGTTATAGGTGTCATTAGTTTTCTCATTAATTACGCAAATGAAGGCATTTAAATGTTGCTAGTATGTATTCTCAAAAGCAATTACGCTTTTATGTGTGTGAAATTAAATAATAAGCAAAATGACACATAGTTACAAATGTTCTTGTTGCCAGTTTACAATTAAATATATAATAGGAATAATTGCAAGTAGTGAGAGATTCTAGGGCACTTAATGTTTAGGGCACAGTCTAGAATAATAATTAATACTCCTTTCACATTACTATGAATCAAATATGCACTGATTTCTACTAATCTTAATTTTCATAATTTTATTTTTGCGTGTGAGATGATTCTAAGCGTCTTGATATTAACCTTTAGGAATTATTCGTGACTAAATCTCTGCGGAATGAATTGTAATTATTTCCTTGTTGCAAAACATTGACACAAATATTTGAGACTTTTTATACTTCTCTGCATAAATCTTAGTCCTCGAGGTGCAGAATGTCTGTACAGTCTCAGAGAATTAGAATTCTAGAAACTTTTTAATTGCTTTACAGTCTTAATGATTTTCACCTACACAGATTAAAAATTCATGATTGCAAAACTTTATACGGTACATATAATTTTTGTTTCTGTAAATGTAGCGTGAACAATCGGGACAGCAATGATGTATCCCGATAAAAAAAAATTTTTAAAGTATTATCTTTCTGTGAAAATCAATGTGATTAGCTCGCAACTAATTTTTAACAATGTAGTTCAACTGTTACATCTATTTCTTATTCAAAGCTGATCACTCGAGATTACCATAAAGTTATATTTAGATAATGGTAATCCTAAAAATAGTACTTCCCCGTAAGACATTCTTTTTTCCATTATGGTTCAGTTTCGGTAAATCATAGTAGATGAAAAATGGTTTTCTTACAAAACATATTTTTATTTTGTTCGAACAAAGTGAAATACGGAATGATAGGCAAAATATTTCTCTATAGACATCGTGCTTGTTAGCAATTTTGCGAATTCAGTTTTTAATTTTAATAAGGCTTTTTTAATGTCTTTTGTCTCAGTTTTCGAAAGAAACACTAGCATTTGAATTTTAATGATTTACTTCATACATATCCAGAATACTGTTTGAAAATGAAATGTATGTTTTTGAATACTCTGCGCTCCAATAACTGCAAAATCACTAACTATAACCTATTAGATAGCATTACATTGAATTGCTAGAATATTTAGGAATATAACTGCAGCTTCTAAAATTGTATTCGAAATTTCCTTGTACGTATACAACTTGAGAATTAAATAACTTTATGTCTGCAATTTAAATAAGAATTATTACAGTTCTTAATACTATACATTCTTAATATTATAATACTACATTAGCTTAATACCTCATCATGAGGAATTTTTAAATTCCCAACGGTAAATTTATGAGATCACCAACATAATATTCTTATAATTCACAAATGATTAAAATTAAGACCCATTGGTGTTGGCATAGTAGTAATTTATCCTTCAGTATTGTTTTTAATTAATTGCTTTTGTCCTAAGTATACGATTGACAAAAATACGGCAAAATGTTAAAATTTAATCAAACTTTTATGTTAAATTACCAACAAAGTAACGCACTTCGAACCCAAATTCAGTGATAGACTTGATCTGCTCAGTTGTAAAGAAATGTCTATAAGAATGCTGAGTTTCCTTTTGAAAAGAATGGGAGATTCAGAGTATACAATAGAGAATGATGGGAAGAATGCAGTGTAGCAACCGGTGCGAAATGGTTTATGGAAGAATGGATGTTAAGGGGGTCGCATTCTTCCCCGTTGTAGAAAGCGACAAGAGGATGGGTGTCCATGACAAATTGGAAGTGATGTAGTAGAACGGAAAAATTTATTTGCCCACTTGCCTCATCGATTCTTCGATCCCGCAATTTCGTTCTTGTGATCGATGAAGACCGATGAGAAGTCTAGAAATATCGGAATCGGTAAGATCGGGTCATTAACTAATGAGAAATCGACGAATAAAAGTTTCCATGGTTGCTCGTTTCAATCCATTCTCCTCAGGGTAATAGGATTGCATTGTCAATAAATATCTGAGACGGTGATTTTACGAAGACATTAAGTGTTGAACCTGTGGTATAAAACACTTTTGCTAGAAATTGACGACAAAATTTGCTGTCAATATTTTGATTTCTGATTATAATTTTCAAAAATGCCTTCCTAATTTTGTTAATCTTAAAAACAGAACATTGCACATATATTTTTTTTTTAAATGAAGATGGTTTTTACTGACAGGCTCAAAGAACATCAAAGCATGGAATTTAAATATTTAAAATGAAACTGGCGATTTTTTATTGAACTTTAGAAGATGTATTAGACGCAACAGCCAGAGAATTAGCACAATGTATCAAATAAGCTTTTTTATGATATTAAAATGAAAAAAAAAAAAAATGAGTGTATGACTTTTGTACTACTTAGTATACATAAAAAAATTGATTTTATGAAATATTTAAGCTGGAAATTGAGCGATGTTATACATAAGAGGTATAAAAATAAAGAAATCAGTATCTTTAATAACTTCAGTATTTTTACTGAGCGAGATTACTGAATTTTTATGTCAGTTCATGTGTAAAGGGCATCTACATCTTCAAATTTTAATTGACAGACCCAAAGAACATGAAAGCATGGAATTTAAATGTTACTTAAAGGAAACAGGGGATTTTTTTTTATTGAAGATGTATTAGACGCAATAGACAGAGAATTAGCACATTGTATTAAATACGGTTTTTTATGAAATTAAAATGAAGAAAATGAGTGTATGACTTTTGTACTATTTAGTTCACATAAAAGATTGATTCTATGAAACATTTATACTGGATATAAAGTGATATTATACGTAAGAGGTATAAAAATAAAGAAATCAGTATCTTTAAAAACTTCATAATTTTTACTGAGCGAGATTACTTAATTTTCATGTCAATTCATGTGTAAAAAGGGCAACAACATCTTCAAAGCTATACAAAATTAAGTCCGAACTTGAAAGAAAACAAACTCGAAAAAGAAGCAAAAATTAATAGGAGGATTACTATTTCAAATTAACTTTAAAAATGATTTACGTAAGTATTGTGGCATTAAATTTTGCATCCATAATAAATATAACTAGGCTGAAATGTTTTAGTTGACACATCACGATAGGCAAGATAAAATAGTTACGGAAAATTTCTTTTTTTTTTTTAAAGCGTGGTTGTTTATAAAATAATTTTAGTTATTTTAATTTTCTACAGTAAAATGAGATAATTTATGCATAAGTTTTGATAATAAAAGGAGCTATTTAATCTGTTTAGGAATTATTAAAATACATAAGAAGAAAAAAATGGAGAATTTGAAGATGCTTCCAATTTGGTATCTAGAATGAAATACAGAGAATATTTTTAAAAATGTTAAAAAGCTTACACAAAATTTTAATTTAATAACAGAATGCTTTAATGATACGGTACAGCTTCAGAAGAAAAGAATTGTTGAATACCTGTAAAGTTTGAAATAAACTTTTTATATTATTTTACGAATTAATACTCCTAATGGATCAATGGGTAATAAAATCACCCCCCTCCCCCTCCAAAAAAAGAGACAAGCATAGTTTTTAAAAGAAAGATTTCGAAAGAGAGATTTCGAAGACTCTTCCAATTTGTTATCTAGAAGGAAATACAGAGAGTATTTAAAACAAAATTAAAAAGCTTATGCAAAATTTTAATTCAATAACAGAATGCTTAAATAATACGGTATATTTTCAGAAGAAAAAAAAATTGTAGAATATCTGTATAATTTGAAATGAACTTTTAGTATTATTTTACGAACTAATACTCCTAGTTGATCCATGGGTAATAAAATCAACGGGGGCGGCCAACCCCCCCCCCCCCCACAAAAAAAAAAAAAAAAAAAAAAAGAGAGAGAGAGAGAGAAGCATATTTTTTAAAAGAAATTCGTAAGAGAGAATTCGAAGACGCTTCCAATTTGTTATCTAGAAGGAAATACAGAGAGTATTTATTAAAAAAAAAATTTAAAAACTTATTCAAAATTTTGATTCTATAACATAATGACTTAATGCTACAGTATAATTTGAGAAGAAAAGAATTGTTGAATATTTGTATAGTTCTATATAAACTTTAATAATATTTAACTATTACTCCTAATTGATCAACCGTTTAAATCACCCGAAAGATATAAGCATATTTTCTTAAAGAATTAAATAAAAAGCAATCTTTTCCTTGAAATGTATCCAATTTTATTAGAAAGCGAATCTAAGTTGTTCGCATTATACTGTATAACATTACAAATCTATGAAAATTAAGTTTTCATTAAAAAAAACTTGCTTGTTTTTCACACTTTGATCTATCACTTGACGCTGATAGAGATTTATCTGAACTTGTATCACCTTCTGAGTATTAAACTGTGACAAATCACACTTATGGGTAACTGATTCTTCTTAATAATACGTAGGGAACCATATATCAAGCATTACTGGCACATCCTGCTTTTACGGCTTTGGCTCTGATACCGCCAATTGATTTATGAAAGACTAAATTAGCACATTGTTATGGATGCGAAATAAAAGATAATTGTTTTTGCGAGACCGGGCTGAAAATTAGTCTTCAGTGTAATTCCATACCACGTGCTTGGCATTATCATCCACACGACGGTATGAAAGAACATTTTTTCCTCGAACTTTATCAGGTAAATTTTTTTTTTTTAGTAGCCAACGATTGAGAGAGTTGTGATATTTATAAGATTTTTTGCTAGTGATAACGTCAATGTCATTTTTTTCCCCATTCGAGAATGAATCATTCAATAACTTTTGTAAAAATGAAAGCGTGAAGATAATTTGTTATGAAGTAGATAAATTTTTCATGCCAAAAACGTAGAATTATTGGAATTATTTTTGTAATTAATGTATAATAATTGTTCGCTTACAAGAAAATTGTGTGACCATTAAGTTTATATGCATTGTTAATGCATTAGTAGCTAACGATTGAGAGAGTTGTGATATTTATAAGATTTTTGCCAGTGCTAACGCGAATGACATTTTTTTTTCTCCATTCGAAAATAAATCATTCAATAACTTTTATAAAAATGAAAGCGTGAATTTAATTTGTTATGATGTAGATAAATTTTCAAGCCCAAAACATAAAATTTTTGGAATTATTTTTATAATTAATATATAATAATTGTTCGCTTACGAGAAAATTGTGTGTTCTTTAAATATTCTATCTGACCATTAAGTTTATGTGCATTGCTATTGTATTATTACCTAACGATTGAGAGAGTTGTGATATATTTCTTAGATTTTTCTACCAGAACTATCACCAATGTCATTTTTTTTTTCCTTTCAAAAATAAATCCTTCAATAACTTTTATTAAAGTGAAAGCGCGAAGATAATTTTGTTATGATGTAGATAAATTTTCAAACCAAAAATATAACATTATTTAAATTATTTTTGTAATTAATGTATGATAATTGTTCAGTTATTAGAAAATTGTGTTTTTTTTTAAATATTCCAATCTGACCATTAATTTTATATGTATTGTTAAAGGCGTATGATATATGACTTCCCAGACAAAAAAAAAATTACATTTCCAATTTTTTTTTTTTATAATTTATTCTATCTCAATCACAGAAAGTCTAGAAAGTCATTTTTTTCAGCAATTAGAAAATTCATTAAATTTTCTTTAAAAATTCATAAAATAATGTAATTTATAAAGACTTTTTTAAAAAAAAATGCCAAAGGGCAGAATAATCAGCTTGAATTTTTAACCATTAATGTGGGTGTTCAGAACTTTTTAAGACTGCATCATTTAAAATTATAACAATATTTGTTTAAAAAAGTAAAAATACGTGACTTTGCGTTGAAATATTAACTATACAATAAAAGCTGGTTTTATTTAAGAAAATTAAATAATATTTAAAGATGACAGATAAATTTTTAATTAAATCCAGTAACGATATTTTCTGATGAGATGAAAGTAACGGTTGTGATGCATGAAGTCTTGAGAAAAAAATGTATATTTTTTTCTTTAAAAATAGATTGAACACTGGAATATCAGTTTCCTCCTCATCTACATAATATTTTTTGCTTAATTCATTTTCTGAAATTCTACTCCGATGGAATCGTGAGTACATAAATACCATTAATTTAAAAATATAGCAAGACTTATCAATCCATAAATTTTACTTTTCATTCGAGAACTTAAAATCAATCAAAAGTTCAAAAATGAGACCTTATTATAAATCTTCTATTGATAAAATCTCTGAGTTACACTTTAAATTGAACTTGGATTTCTTAAAAGCGAATGAGAAAAATAGAATTCCAGAAATTCCAGATTAGTCGTCTTCAATCTGACACGAAGATCGGAAATAAATGATTTTCGAATCAATAAAAAGGATGGAGATTCATAAATCATTCAACTGAGTGATTTAAAAAAATACTGAAAATCACGTTTTGAAAACTAACTTGTAATCAGTCCACATTTACTCGTGACATAGCTGTCAAGACTTATTTGGGAATTTATTGCTTTGAAATAGTGCACATATTTAGCTCAGAGCGCCATCTATCGAAGAACGATTTAACTAGGAAACCTTTAACTAATCATAATTTTTGAATGGTTTTCCGTTCTATTTTTTATATTTGAAATTATCCTAACAGAATTTTATCAAACATTCCATGACATACAGGCAAGACAATTATAATTCATAAAACTGTTTTTTAACAAAATAAAAAGCACATTGCAATGAAGCATTTTATATGAGAAAAAGAGCTGGGTACAAAAAAAAAAGAAGTTTTTGTTGATTTGTTTCTTAAAATCTAATATTCAAATGTTTTTTAAAAGAAATTTTATTTTTATTTAAGTGATTCCTTTCATGGGAGCGAGATATCATTATCAATCGAGATATCATTATCAGGGAGCGAGATATCATCATAACAAGTTTTATTACAAATTTGTAATAGTATCTCAAACGTAAAATATTACTTTTATTCTTACCATTTTGTTTAAAGGATAAAATATCATTGCCTGTTTTCCAAAAAAAAAACAAAAAAAAAAAAAACCGCCGAACATGTCTGTCAAAGTCACTTTTTATCGGAATTTAAATCACGAGACTTAAAAATTCAAATTCATCCAGTAATTCTGTCTTTAAGAAGTTCTTTATTTTTGCATGTTAATGTGTTGTAAAATATGATAACAGAGATAATATAGAATATAATGTGCTTACGCAATAATAATTACAATGGTGAATATATGCTCTCTGACAGAATTTTAACAGTTTTTTTTTTTTTTTTTAAAAAGTGGGATAAAATGTGGTTTTATTAAGATTTAAAAGAGAGATATGTGTACTTTTTTTTACGTAAATCACGTTGTAGAAGGAGTTTGATTTTGAAAAATTTATATTCATTGCTCATAGCTCATTTTAAAAACATTTTTTTGTGAGGCAGGCCGAGTTACTTGCCCTTCAAATCTAAAGCAAAGCACAGATGATGAATTTATTTACTCGTATTCGTTATATATGCATTGATCATTGGTTGCATAGTTGTAGAAACACATTTTCATTTTCAAGAGTAAAAATTTCTACTTTCATTAATGAGAATTTTATTTTCCCAAACGAATTATCTTTGTTTTCTTCACGATTTACACCTTGGTGAACAAAATCAGCCTTTATAATAATACATTATTTTAAATTTCCAGATCATGAATTTCCGATTAGATTTAAATTCCGTAAAGCTCCGTGATTCATAAAATATGTTATCTGATCAATGAAAGGGGGGGGGGGACCACTGTACTCTATGGGTGTTATTTCAAAAAAAATTTTAGAATTTCGTTTCACGTAAAAAAAGCATATTAAATATTTTACCTAACTTTCAGATCCTCTCTTTCTAATGCTTTAAATGTGAATATGAATATAAAATTGCTAATTATTTAAAAATTCTGACGAATTAATGCTTTTTTTGTAAAAAATCATGTTAAGATTTTCTGCTTTTGGTAAAACAGACCCTCTTTTTTTACCATTTTCTAATTTAGCCAAAGAAGAAAAAAATTGTTTTAGCGTACGTTCCAGATTTTTCCCTTTTTAATTGATTATTAAATGTTAAAGAATTTTAATCGAATAATAAGGCTACATATTTTTCTAAAGAATTATAATAATAGTAAAACATCAAGATACTTAATAAAGGTAAGAAATTAATTTAATTTATTTAATAATGAAACAAAGTTTTTTCAATTTTTAAAATCCATTGAATTCTTGACTTTTAATATGAATTAAATTGTTATTGTTGTTCAGATCTTTACAATGAAACATTTCTTCTACATATATGAAAACATCATTACTTATATATATATATATATATATATATATATATATATATATATATTTCCTTCTTATTTCATACATTATTATACATTCTGTTTTGAATTTCATCTAAAGAGTCAATATTGGAGCTATGAAATAAAATTGATAGGGGAGGAGGAGAGAGGAAATAAATCATTAATCAACAGTTTGATTTACGACAAAATCCCTTTCATTCAGTTAATTTCTTTATTTAAATTTGCTTCAAATTTCTTCTTAAGAAAAGTCCCTTTTGAGAAAATAATAAAATATTTCAAGGCTTTATAAACAAAATTATTCATAACGAAACGATTTATGTCAAAAACAGTATTATAAACATTGCTTTCACTGAAATTTAAAAATGTATTTTCTATTCAAATCTGATAAACATAATTGTAGCAATTTGAACTCAGTAAAAGTTTAGCTGATCTGACCTACGTAATTATTCCTATTTATGCACCAGAATAGCAAATGAAATGACTTAACTGCAAAATGTTGCTATCTTTTACTATAATATTTGACAGCTACAGCTTTATGGTATTTTTCAAACGCTATAATATGATTTTTGCATAGAAATACATGAATGTAAATTTTGAAGTATGCGCAAAACGTTTAAGACTTTAATCCGAAAAAAAAAAAAACCAAGTTTAAAAATTTGGCTAATTTGTGTCGGTAGAATTTATCTCAAAAAAATATCCAGGGGAGTAAAAAACATAATTCAATCTTATTGGAAAAATAATGGAGCACGCACAGTGATGTAGAGATGGAGGGGGATAAGGGAGTTGTGTGTGTGTGTAATTATTCCTCCCCATAAGGGTTGCTATTTACAGAAACATTTTATTCAAATTTTTTTAAAACTTTTCAGAAAAAAAATTAACTTTCGAAGTCCTGTACTTCACTTAAACATTCTTTTCACCTTGAAAATAAACAATGAAACTTTAAATAAATTTTGAGATACGAGGTGGGAAAACCTCCCCTCCACATAAAAAATATCTCGCTGTACCCCTGGTCACGCAATAAAAGGAATTTCGGATCCAGACTTAGCAGTAATTTGAAACATTTTATAAAAGTTTTGAAGAAACATAAATAAGGGAAATCAGTTTCCAATACAGATCAATTTAACACCTTAGTAAATTGAGAAGAAGAAGTATTGACAAGAATACAAGAAGTATTGACTTCTTTCGAAGATTTTTAAACACAAAATATATTCAATTGACTATATCTGAAAAGAACATGCTATTATTAATATTTAGAGAACCTTCGCTCGCCCACAAAGGACATAGTAGTGTTTTAAAAAGTGCAGTTATGATTTGTTAATTAGAAACTATTAACTTATTTTTTTTTATACTGCAGTAAATGAATTATACCATATAATCACTTTCAAAAAACTGTCAATGTTTGATAAGTTTTAATCAGTATTATTTAAAAATAAGAATTTTTTAATCATTTCTAAGGTTTTTTTAATCATTAATAAAAACGCTGGTATTAATGATAATTAATATAAATTAATTGGAAAATACTATCAATCTTCATGTTCGAGCTTTAACTTAAAACTAACATATCAAAATACGGAGGATAATTGGGTATAGTTCGAGCGTGATTATTAATTCAATTTCTCAATAGATTTTAATTATTTGTATTGTTATTAATTCCAAAACTTTTAAGTATGACTTTGCGACACCCGGCTTGACTACCTAGTATTCACCCCACCACAACCGAATAAAGTTTGGTTAATTAAGTATAGTACAGTTTCTAGATAGATATTAATTATTTGTTTTGCTATTAACTCCAAAACTTCTAAATATGACTTTGAGATACCCCGACTCGACTACGCAGTATTTGAGCAATCACAACTTCAGCAAAAGTCAGTACAGAAAATCAAATTGATTTTTATTGGATGCTTAAAATGATCCAGAACTCAGTTATTACGAATGTGGAACAGAACCCCTTAAGTGTTCTCAACTGAAGAATATCTAAAAGTTTTACTTATCTTACAAGTATTAAAAGTGGGTCCGAGTCAGAAACGAAATTAGTCTCAGCAATCCGTAATCTCCTGTCACTAACTAAGAACTGCGTTATTACGATTGTGGAGCAGAGCTCTTCCCGCGTCCTCAGCTAAGGAGTATCTAAAATTTTTACTTATCTGTACAATATCAAAGATGAATCCTAATCCGGAATGAAATCAATATAAGTAATCGTGTAATCTCTTGTTAATAAGCATCGAGTACTAAATTGCTATCTTTTCTAAGTATAAAAACACGTTCAACCCTCTATTAAACTTTCCAGTCTCTCTCTACTAAGACTTCAACCTCCAATCTCCGATTCACTGCACTTTAATTCATATATAGCAAAACTCATTTGCATAATTCACAAGTCGAACAGCGTCATAAAAAAGCCCAAAAGGCCAATTGAAAGGAAATGCGTTACAACTTTAATCTAAAATTTACAAAGAGAAGAGAAAAAATATTTAATACTAGCCAGGCTGGTTGTAGTTGGTTAAAAATTAATACCTTCTCCCGATTTAATGGCTTGACGCTTTTGCAACTATACCAGAAAACACAACCTGTTAGTCATTGTAGACCTAAATCGTACGTGACGCTGTTTCATATCTATTATAAAACTTAAATAAATACTATTTCACAGATGTTTACATCTTTATACATATAATTCAAAAAGTATACTATGTTATTGTATTTAAGAACATATTAACTTAAGTTGTTGGTAATACCCATATCCTCACCCATCATTTTAATGCTTATAAAAATAAACGAAACTTTTGTTGCCACTGATAACCATCATGTGAATTCCTTCCGTCATAAAATGATGGATTCCCACCAAACATTGTTCAGCATCTTCACTCATTGAAATTCAAGGCTAGCAACGGCAGCTACTTTTTATCCCAAAGTATAAACAAAATAGCTATTGTTGCAGTCCTGCTCAGTAGACCATTCTATGGTTTTCGACTGGAGATTTTCATCGTCGAATATGATTAGATATACTTTGCTGGCCAACCCCAAACGCGTAATTATGCATGTAATATCCAGATCAAACAAGGATGTTTTGATAAAAAAAATTCTTTTACAAGCATTAAGGCTCCAAATATGAGATAAATGCAATAATTCACTTCATATTGACTTTGATTGATGCTCGGAGGAAAATAAAATAAACGATAGATGGAAGAGCTCGAGCGACAACAAAGTAGATGTTAAGCTGTGGAATTAAAAGAAAAAGTTTCCTTTGATATTTGTTAATCGATTATTTGAATAATTCAACGAATGTCTGAAAATGTATAAATTCTTTTCCTTCTCGCGAATTCACACGATTCGGGAATCTGCGTTTCATAACTCAATAGAAGGAGGAACAAACGTTATCAGCAAACAGTTTGGTCATGACATCATTTCTTGATTTCGCTTCATTATTCTTATGAAGGAAAAATTTAATCAGATGTTTTGATTTGATCATGATTAAATCTTTAAAGCTCACTTTACATAATTTTACTTCTCATTTCAGTTAACAAGATTCCTCAGTAAAAACAAATAACGGAATAATTATTATTCTTACAGAGAAGGGCACGAATTAGGAAATTCAGTTCGGGATGGGATTTGGTAAGAGATAGTACAGTATGACCCTGTTAACAAGCTGTAATTGGGGTACATAGTTACTAAATAGAGGGATAAATGTGCCACCGCGAGTTAAAGTATTAATATAAATTAAAATGCATCTCTCTGTTGCTTGATATTAAGGTGACCAATTTTTTTACAATGAAAAGGAGGACAAAAAATTTAAGAAAAAAGTATAGCTTATATAAATTACAAACATTTTATTACTTCAAACAAAATTGCACTAATTGTGCTTACACCCCTTTTTATTGTTTAATTAAACGAGTATTTTCCCATAGAATGATTATTTTTTGTCAATATTTCATTTTCTAACAATATATTGGAAATTTCGGAGCAAGAAATATCCTTCATGTTGAATTCTACGGTAAGTGCTGCAACTAGAGTATCAACATTCAATCTCGTTTTCTCACTTGTCGAAAAATCATTACTGATTGAAAAAACTCCTTAAATTGCTTCATTAGTTCCAAGGCAGCACAACGTAAATTCATCAAGAATAACTAAATTTTCATGTGGAATGTGTTTATTTTTAAATATTTCCACCCATCTTTTATCAATTTCAACATGTTGATTTTCTCTTTGTTCTAATTTATCAGAATTTAAATATACATTCAGTCTTTTAACTTCTTCAAATAGACAATTGTGATCTATTTTAATATGAGACATTTCTTTCGATAAAAGCTCAACACAATTTTCAATATCTGCCCAATTTACTTCCAAAGTTAAAAAGCACCATTGAAAACTGTTATTTCCTGTTTTATTTGTTTCAGATTATTCTTTGACATATTGGAAAGATGTTTGGTAAAAATTCTGCACTTCTTTGGTACACTTTTTTGGTATGCTTGGAATTGATTCCTCTAAGTTTGACAATTTTCTTTTTATTATTAAAAGAATAAATTTTCTTCAAATCGTGATTTATATTGAAGGACAAAATCGTTCAAAATAAGACTAACTTCTGCAGCTAAAATATGCTCACCTTCAATCTTTTGAATCGTATTGTGGAAAATTGATGCATAATTATGTACAAAATACATTAATATCTCCAATAATTCATAATTGGAAAAACAATTCCAGAATTTTTGAATATTTGTCTAAACTTAAAAAAAAAAAAAAAAATGAACGGAAAGAGAGACTCAAATAATTCTAAAACAAGCTCTATAGTAGGCGTTAGAACAAGCCATTTAACTTTTGAATATCATAAAAGTTTTTTGTATTCAACATTTGCAACTGAAGTTTGGCACGGTATCTCTGAATAGAGAAATTAGTTTTAAGATATCGAAAGGGAGGACACTTTTCGAGGAAGGACAAAACCTACAAAAGAAGGACCACCCTCCATAAAGGAGGTTGATTTGTCATCTTATTGATACACAAGGTACTTATAAAAGAACAGAGCGAAGAAAAAATCAAACGAACATTTATCAAGATTGATGTTTACCGCTGTTCTGGTCTAATTTTCTGGACATTTCTTTATCATTATCAATGTGGCAACGGTAGTTTAGTGGTCATGATCGCGGACTCGCGGCTGGCAGTTTTCATCGAGTAGTAAGTTCGAGCATTGTTGCTACTAAAGCCCCCCCCCCCCGTACCCCGTATAGCCGGGGCTAATGCACTTTAAATCTGTCAAGACTGAAAGTCTTCCCATTGGCGTGATGTAGAAGTTAGGAGAGGGAAGGGCCAGCTCAGGTGTTGTTTTCGTCACTTGTCAGAGGTTCAAAATTACAAGGTCCGTCGCCAATAGCCCTCGTGTTGCTTCCAGTGCGACGATAATAAAATCATTATAATACAATGCAATTTTCATTATCAACAAACTGACGGAGTTTATCCTTATTTTTCAACTATCCACGGGGTGTAGATTTAGATTTCAGGCTTTTTTTTTTTTTTTTTTTTTTTTTTTTTTTTTTTTTTTTTTTTTTTTTTGTGTATATTTGATTACATTTAGTTTCTCCTCGATTGTCAAAGACTTTCACTTTCTTTTACATTCTTTCTACACAAATTTTAAATATTACGGGAATCATTTATACAAGAAAAAAAGCTTTGTAATTTTTTTAAAATGGGACCAATATAAAATGGCTGAATTTATAGCTAATCTCACTGACCATGAGATCTTGAAAATAATCTCTTACAAAGAAAAAGGAATAATAACCTTTTTTTGTTCTATATAAATTCATAACGATTCATACATATATAATAGAAGGGAAAAAAGTATTCATGTCTGATCTTCATAGGAACTTTTGATATCCTCCAAGCAAAAGATTAATCTGCATTTCATAAAAAAGAAAATTAGAATTATGATTTCACAACATTTAAGAGTGATATTACAAGCTATTGTTTATCGAGAGCCATAGTAAAATTACGTGAAAAGTAGACTCGCGTGTTAACGAAGTCCGACTGTAGTATTCATAAAGATTGCTCCCCATACAAATACTTAAGTGCATATGCTACCCTAACCTTTCAAAGTTTCAAGAGCTGATTTTATATTAGTCTGTAAATTCTGATTCTTGAGCATCGGTGATAAAGCTAGAGTAGTAACGCTCTTGCTTACCAATCTGTCGATCAGGCTTCGAAAAACTTTTACTTAGAAAAATATAGAAATTTTTAAATAAAGTCAGCAGGTTACAAATATCATAAATTAAATTACAGGCAATTTTATTTTATGTAAAAAACTGTTCGAACTCTTGAAAATTGGGTTAGAAGGGATATTTTATTTTTAAACAGTTAAATAATTTTAAATTATTCCAATATATATAGAAGTAAATTGATCTTCAATTACTATTACATAAGAATTTCCGGTACACACACACACACATATATATATATATATAGTTATTAATGTTAATTAGACATAATCTTGACATGTATATTAATTACAAATCAAGCATATATATATATATATATATATATATGTGTGTGTGTGCAGGTGGGCGCGTGTAATCGAAATAACATTCGTTATTAAAATTCTTCTTTACTTAAAGTTCATTCTTTGTAAGAAAATTCTTTTCTAAATTTTGTATTTACTTGCGTTGAATCTGTTTCGTTACTAGTGGCAGCACTAACCTGGTGGTCCTGGTCTTTGACTTGCGGCCGGTGATGTTTTGTCGAATTAGGGGTTCGGTCCCTGATGCCATCAAAGACCTGGCGTGTAGCGGGACTGATTCACGTTAAATCTGTTGGGATCCCAAGTCCTTCCAACAGTGTGGTGTAGAAGTTTGGAGAGTGAGATGCCAGCTCTAGTGTCGTCCTCGTCACTTGACCACGGTTCAAAATTACGAGGTCCGTCGCCAATTGCCCTCGTATTGCTTCTCAGAGCTAACGTTAATAAACTATCCCACTCACCCATTAGTTACAATGATAATTTAAAATAGCTTTATTTTTAGACTCTTAAACACTATTTTCATTCAAACAATACATTACAATTATAGTTAAAATAAATATAATTAATAAAGCATTCAATTCAAATGAAAAAAAAAAAAATAGGGAAAAAGCGAAATATTTTTGGATCAAAATTTCATCAAATAATCAAAGACGAAAATATGTTTAATTTACTGGTTTAAACAACAAGCTCGAGTCTTATTTTATTTCTAACTATGAAAGTTGGGTTTAAAAATAAATTGTTTAAACTATAAGAAAAATAATTGTTTATTAATAGTATAAAATATGTTTTCTACCTTCGAAAATCAGACGTTCTAGTAAATATATAAAATAACGACCACACTCCTTAAATATTAGGTCTTTTCCTCTTTTTCCTTATTCTAAATGTATGAAAAGTAAAGAATAATGTTTTTCCTTTTTTACGTCTTTCAAAAAAAATTATTATAATGTGTAAGGTCTCTCTCTCTCTTTTTCAAAGAAAGAGAGAGAGAGAGAGAGTCGCACAATCTGATATACTGCGTACCTGATTAAAATAAAAGCCTCTGCGAGGATAAAGTTTCCCACCGCGATGATTATCAAGCATTTTGTAATTATTATACGAAAAATAGCCGATGAAAATAAAAGAATGAAATAACTTGGACAGAAAGAGAGCAAAAGCTTGAACTAGGAGTTTCGGCCATGTTTGTTCGCTTGACAAAGTTGAATTACTTTCTAGAAAATTTAATATTATATTATCACTCGCTTATATATATGAAGCGTAATTTTGGACGAATGTTGATCAGCATTACTTTAAAGAATCCTACATTTTTCTGAAGCAAAACTTTGTCTACTTGGAAGGAAATACGTTATGTCTGTATTATCTTACCAAACCGGCAAATTAAATTACCCTATAATCGAAATGTTAAATTCAAAAATAAATAAAGAAAGAAAGAAAACTTAAAAATCATTGATTTATACTTGTATATTTAAACTTATGGAAGTAAATCTATTCATATAAGAAATAATAATAGTTTGCTTATAAGGGCTATAGTTTTATATATGTGCTATCAAATATCCCTATTTTTCATTTTGTTTTTCAATTCAAATAAAAAAAATACTATGATCATATATGTTACTTAACATTTTTTCTGATGTAATCAAAATTAATTTTAAATATCGTTATTTATTCTTAATATCGTTAATCATGATACATGAATAAAACAGTATGTATAAAAATATACGTATTTGAGTAAAAATTTTGTTACACGAAAATTCAAATAGTTTCTACAATTCTTTTTGAATTATTGAATCCGCAAAAACATTCAAAATTTAAGTCAACGGATAAAAATCTTAAAAAATTTAATAACTGTAAAGGCTTTTAGACAGAAACAGGTTTGGCCCATTAACGTTTCTCGGTAACTTCTTAAGAAAACGAAGAAAACGCTTATAATTACACTTACCAAATAAAGCAGTTTCTGTCTGGTGTGGCGTAGTGACTAATACTTCGAGGCAACTTTTTCACCTTTAAAAATCTTCTGTTAACAAAGTTTTATATAGAATGCGCACAATTGCATCAGAAGTCATCTTACAGACATCTGACGACTCCATATAGTCAGACAAACTGTCTGATTGGGTGAGGAATCAAATCATCAATATCTGCTTTTGCAGGAAGTATAACGTTAACGGAATAGATTAATACACATTCAAAAAATAAAGTAACAAAAAATAAAGAAATGAAATATACGAAATATACGAGCTATGAAGTCACACTGGGGGATCTGATTTTCTTAACGGAAATAATTGAATTAATCAATCAAACCTGTAGATATTTAAAGATTCGTTTGCAGGGAAATATAATATCTATATGGACAAGAATGTATGAAAAATACTAAATTAGATACTTAAAAAAAAAATTTCGGGTAAAAAAATTTGTTGGTGAAAAATCTCGTAGAAAAACATTTTTTTTAAAGAAATAATGGAATATGAGGAATACGAAGAGTTGTGTGTAGCCTAAAGACAAGATTTCATAGGACGACAAAATATTTAGAGACATTTAGAGATTTGTTAATATATAATACCATTCAAATAATCTGGTCATTAAATGATGGTAAAAAGATTAACAAATTTCGAATCCTTATTTTATAGCATTGAATCATTTAATAGAATATCAAATTAATTTTGACATAATTGAAAATTCATAAGTAATGAATGTACTTTAAGAGAGCTTTTGAGTTAAGAGTTTTTTTATTCATTTACTTTCATATTAAATAGAAATGCAGATTATTCGCAAAAAAGACAGAAAAATGAGACTTCATTTGTTTCAAATAGTCTGCATCCATGTTAATTATTGGGTTGACTAAAAATGTTGGGTGTGTCTTTTAAAACATTCGTTTTTGGAATCATAATTCTAACGTTAAGCAGCGCTTATATTTGGAGGAATTCAGGGATTCCTTTTCCATTGGTTATAGGAACCGAAAACTAATATTTCCCGTCCCCTTATGTTTACCCACGAATAATAATTATTTATTATAAATTTAATTGAATTTTTAAAAAATACTTTACAAGGAAAAAGTCTGAGATTTCATTCTTTGTTAAACAAAAATCATTATATGTGCTAAATTCCATTTTTATCCCTTCGATTTAAAATTAACCCCAATATATTATTTGTTTTACTCAAATCTAATGTTCCTCAACAATACCAATAAGTTATATAACATATGATTTTCCATATTATTAAACGCAGAAAAAAAAGAGAGAAAGAAATAGCTGTTAGGCATTTTTTTTTTTTAATTTACTGAATCAAAAAATTACAAATTACTTGTGCATGAATAAAAGAGTCTTAATGACATTTAATTCAAAAGTGAGGACTTTCGGAACAATATTTTATTTCAGATTTCTGTTCTTAACTACATAAATATATCAAAACCATATATCACTCCTACAAATAATTTTAATTACCAACATTTTCAATCAAGAAAACTTTTATAATTTGTACCTTGTCAGTATTTGTTTTAGATATGAATTGCAGGGTGTACAGCCTCGTCTGCCTGTTTGTTCAATAATTAGGTTACCATGAGAAATTTTTTTTATTTACGAGTTAAGTATTAGTTCCTAAATAATATTTTCTTATTTCAAATTATCAATTTTTTTTTATTTCGTAAATAAATATTCCTAAATCTTTTTTGTTATATTAAGCGCTGAACAAAATTATAACTTTTCATGAGATGAACTATCCTTTTTTTCTACCTTGCCCACTTTTAGAATTAGAATAAAGCTCCCATCGTTCTATTTTTTTTTTTTTTTTTACTAAATCAGACGAATCTCCCCTCCCTCAAAGGCACATGTTTTTATTGCAGAACTCAAGTATGTACATTCTATTAAAAACAAGTATTTACGAGTATATTTCCCTCCCCCACCAAAATAGAAAAATACTTCAGCAATTAAAAATTTATTTTACAACTTTCAATCTTGATTACCACGCACAAGCACAATTCATAATTTCACAAGCACATTCCTTTTCAATTGTACCACCGCGTAACTTCATAACACACAAACACATATACACACAACAACAACAAATCCGTTAGTATCTAAAAACAGTGTTTTAGCTGCTGCCTGCTCAAAAAACCTTAATGGCGATAGAAAGAGGTTTGGTTAAGCAAAAGAGAACCCGAAGTGCCCACGCTTGTATGATTTATTGCCAAGCTTCCTATCAAAAAGCGAAGATCCATTTACGCTTGAACAGATCTGAGAGGATATCCAGGCAGACAGGTAGCCTCCACCGACTTTATGAGTTGTAAAAGGGTTTAGCATAACGTTTGTTGCAATGTGTCTCTCCATACAGTTTTGTTTATTAAATTTCCCAATCACGTACCCATGGTTGAAAATTAACCGTGCGTGCATATTTCTTCGCGAACAATTGACGAGTAATAACATGCTTCTTACCTTGTAATAATCTGTCCGCTGAGAAATTTCTTGGATTAATACTCCTAGAGGCAGGAAGATAGTTTGGATTTTACGTTTTCTTTTTGTCTATGTCAACTCCCAATTGATACCGTAACTAAAATCAAATGGGAGAAGGCGTTTCCCTCGACCTACAGCTTAAAATCTTATCTCAGTCAGGTAGAAAAAGGAATGAAATATTCATGAAAGAAAAAAAAATAAAAAACGTACCGTCAATGCATTGTTTCAAAGTAATTAAAGAATTTCCCACGCTTTTTTACAAAGTAGACTTGTGACACTTTTATTGAATGGACTTTTTCATGTGAATCCTTTGAAAAAATTTTATAGGTAAAAGCTTTTATGTTTCCGTTTTATTTTACAGTTTTGATTTGAGAAAGAAATATTTCATGTTTACTTTCTTCGCTTTAATTTATTGAAACTATTTGGATTGCAAGTGGATATTGCTACGATAATAACAAGAACGCAGTTTAAAGATTTATCATCCACAAATTATGCAACAAACACTAATCTGAACTTATTCCTGTACGCGTTAAATATTCTAACTTCTATCCATTGATAAGTTTGCGTTGGTTTTGAGGTATTCTGCATTCGCGTCCTCCTCTTCTGAACATTTTGGCTTACCTTCTCAGGTTTTATGCTAAAAAGTTTACGAGGGAAGAGGGATAATTGGTTCAAAGGGCCGATAGATTTTCATGTCAGCTCTTTGAACAAAACACTACTCCCTATATCCCCTTTGAACGAAAAACTTCTCCCTATTTACCCTTTGAAGTTAAATACTTCATCAAATCTGCTCCTTTCTTAACAAGATACTTAGACATTAGATTAAAAGCTAGTCATTTAATGTTCTCCGATGACCTGCAAATAAAAAGCTTTTTTCAAGTGTTATGATGTGTTTAACACTTGTAAATTTGTATGTGTATGTCTGTATCCAAAATTTAAGTTTTTTTTTTATTGGTCATTACGTTCTTACTTTTCGTAAATAAGCCCTAACTTTTTTCAAAGGTTAAATGAACTAGCTTACTCTGGTATTTATCAAAGCATTTATAAGTAACTGGTGAATGTTACATATTTAATATGAGAAAAATAAGATTTTCTTGAAATTTAAGAAATCTTTCAAAATTATTGTTCCTACACTAAAAAACATACCTTTTTCACCAATTTGTGTCATTTTAAAATCTGAAATGAATCTTGTTTGTATTTGCAAAATATAATAAATTTTTAAGAGACCTTATAAAAATACTTTTTGTTCAATTACGAAATTTTAATAAGTATCAAGTTGAAGTATGGTTTGCGTCTATAATTTTGTGATTGTGTGATACTGCAGACAAAAATGTTGGAGTAACTAACTTTTTGTAAACAATATTAACATGATACAATAGTTTCAAGTAGGTTTTGACTAAAATAAAGTTTTATTTAGGTTACTATATGTTCAGCAAGGCCCATAAGGGATATTTGTATAGTTCGGTTCATTTTTATTTTGATGTGATAAAATATTAAAAATATGCTATTAAATAGCATTTTATTTAAAAATATTTCATGGAATCTCCAGTGATTCATAGATGTTGTTGAATAATAGGGTATATTAAAAAAACTTGTTAAGATTTATTTAAAAAAAAAAACTAATTTATACTTGTAAATTACTAGAATAATTCTAATTATTTCGATATTAAAACCTTATTTTAACTGAAGAAATGATTTTGAAAGAAATGCTTTTGCCATGGGGGAGTGATAAATTACGCACACACACACATATAATGTTACATTTTGCTTTAGAATGCTTATTTTTATGATTAATTTTTGGCTTATTAATATTTCTATTTTAATTTAGATTTTTAATTGGTTTTATAATATTTTAGATGTTAAGTTATGTGTAATTTTTGTTGTTTGCAGTTTAATTGAAGATGATTACTATGTTTACCTAATGTGTTTTCTACGGTTGATTTTCTAAATTTTGCAAATTTTTGGTTTGTTACCAAATATTTTTTAATGTAATTCACTGAAGTGGGAGGGTTTGATCAGTTATTAAGCCGGTATAAGCGTCCATTATTCCATTCCAAAGAATGGAGCAGTATTAATAACATTATTTTCATTATTCTAAATTTTTGTTTTTCATTCTACTGGCTTTTCCTATAAATTTTCTGGTTCCTTAATAAATTTTATTTTTATTTTGAATTTTAAGGGTTTAAATTAAAACCCTTAAATTAAATAATTTTAGAATGTTTAATTATTTAAAAGAATTTTTTATATGATTTTCATAAATATTATTTTGGTTTTTTAATGAAATCTTTAAATATTTAGTTTCTTTTTTTATGTAATAATAGTATTGAATTTATGATTGATGTTCTTAGATTATTAAGCGTTGTGATATTTTATGACTAGTAATAATATTGGAGTTTTATATATATATATATATATATATATATATATATATATATATATATATAATTTAAATTACATTACACACACATGTGTGTATGCATGGTAATTTAAATTTTAAAAAAATGACAATATATTAGAATACAATGCATGTGTCTCTCTCTGTTAACAACAGTTAACAGAAAGAGACAAATATATTGAGTTTGTAGAGCATACATAACTTTCGCATAACATAAGGGTCATACAACCACTAAAAAGTTTCTAAACGTGAAATAACTGTTATATTTAAGTGAAATACTAGTAACTGTCAAATCGATCTCATAAATTGTAATAGTTTAATGATGTATTTGACTTAAGTTGAAATTTTTACATAAAACTCTAATAATGCTACTTCTATACTGAAATTAGAAGCATAAAACATATTCACTTCAACAATCACAGTTCATAATTTACAAAAAATACATTTGTAATAATTTTTTAAAAATGTTTCGGAATATTTCAAAAGAATTGTAATAAGAATCTAATAGAGATTAAATTTTTTGAAAATAATTTGTCATGAATAATATTTATAATATAAAATAAAAAAAGCTAAAATGTAAAAAGAAATATTCTATCAGTTGTATTTTAACTTATAATAAGGAACTTATAACTTATAATAAGGATACTGTAAATTGCGAAGAAGGAAATTTTGTAGTTTTTTACAAATTTCTAATTAGAATTAATATAACCTCGAACTAAATAATTAATACAACTTTATGATTGTCTCCAAAATATCAAAGTCAAAAATACCCAGATTTCTACTTGTCGCCACAATATCAAGGATTTTTGCAGAAATCTATAATTAATTGAGGAACCCTGGTTATATACATTAACATTATCCAAAGCTGCAATTTTGTTTGTCCCTGAACGATATCTGAGTTAAAAGGAACGTTGAAAAAAATGTGGAATTCGCTTTCCTTAGGCTAAATATTCAATTAAACATAATGTCGACGAGAAAGTTTAATGATTCTAAGGTTATACCGAAAGGTAGTTTTTGTCATTTTATTTTACAAGTAGTTAGTTTCCTGATGCCGCAAATTTATCAATTATTTTATTAAGTAAATTTTAAATAATATATAACAAATAATGTGGATTTGAATTGCTTTGCTTCTTCTTGGTTTAGAAAAACGGTAAATTTACTTTTTTCATATATACTTGTATATTTTTATGCTTTTCCACTAATAAGTATTTTCTTTCTTTCTTTTAAAATTCTTTTTCGTTATTATAACTGTTTAAACCACATATCGATGAATTAATCACAACAAATTAATTAATTAATCAATGAACTAAGGAATATCTCAAACAAAAGTTGAAAAGGGACAAATTGTCTTATATTGAAGCACAGAATCTTATTAACTGTTGAATATATAAACAATGAATTCACACACACACACACATATATATATACGTGCATACATATATATATATATATATATATATATATATTTAACGTACCTAAATATTTAACAATGTTGCAAATATACTCTGATATTAACAAAACCTCGCAAAAATATGCCCCAAGTGTATTTAGTTAAAAAAAAAAGATATATAGAAATATGACATTACACAGAGTATAGATATTCCAATAAACAAATTACTACAAATGTTGAAATATTAACTGTTAAATTTAAAACAAAAATCCAAAAATCTAGCTGTAAATTTATCAAATATTATTTCCTTCACATTTCGAATTTTTTTTTTATCAAATACTGTAAAATAAAAAATTTCTGAATTCATATAACTATAATTCCTACAACTGTCATCGTATTTTTTACATTTAGTTTTTTGTTTGCAGTAAGTGTTTTACTTAGCAATGTTAAATAAAAAAAGGTTTGAAATGTTATTGTTTCTTTGCTGAGACATTAACTAAAAAGCACTAGTTCACTTAAATTCTTTCATATACGTATAATTATACACCATATATCAGTCATTTATTTATGGGATATACAATTAAGATCAGAACTTTCTAAACGATTTAATATACTAGTGTACTATCCTTAACATGGAAAAAATTGAACTTAATGGAAATAAAATAACTCACCAAATTAGTAAGTAGAGATTTTCCGAGTACAAAGTAAGGGGAAAAGGAACTCACTTCATCAAGGGTCGACTTAAAAAAGACCACGTGCAGGCTCGCTTACAAACGGGAGCATCAAGATCAAGGGAGTGTCTGGTAACATCAGACGATAGCTAATCTTTTTGTGCTGAGATAACAGAAGAAAATAAACAAATTCCGACGTAGAGCGTCCGTAGCTCCTCCTAAACCCCACCTCCGAAAGACAATTACCAAGTAGAAAGCATCCCAGGGCCAAACTGGTAGCAGCTTTAGTGACATCTGTTTACGTGATTTTTCAAATTGTAGCTTTGCGACTAAGGGGGAAAATATTACATGTAAAAGAAATGACTTTTGTCTTGTCCTTTCAGAAGATGACCTCGGGCCCGGAGATGAAATTCATGAAGTCGAGACTATGTCTTGTCTGATGGAGAAATGATTAGCAAGTCTAGGTTTTGAGGTTCTGTAAGAAATTGGTATATACGCCGGTTGATGAAACTTGAAACGATCAGCTGATGATATCCCAAACCATTAATTTCGTGACAGTGCGGGTCGGATGGGTACTTTCTTTGGACACGAAATTGTCAAATTTTCCCATGTTCTGCAGTTTGCGTGTATTTAGGTAGGATTTTTATATTTTGTACGCTTTTTGTTTTCCGATTTAGTATGTTATGCGAAAAAAGTTGGGATTATTTGGAATATAAAATTAATGCTCATTTTGGAATATAAATCGCAGTTTTAACAGAATGTGAAATCATCTAGCAAATATTCTTTTCTCTTTATTTTTACATTTTTACATGCTCTTCACTTAGCTAATTTTTGTAATGCATTTTTAAAAAACCGGGTACAATTCAACGACGATTCTCATTAATTTAAAAGTTTTTATCCATTAAAATATTTGAAATTTTGGTTTATAAAATTAGTAAAATATTTTTCAAAGTTTTTTGTAATGTATTTAGAATTATTTCTTTGTAAATTAAGAAATTATTTTTTTTAAAAATAATATGTAATATAAAATACCTTAAAATGTGTTAAGGATAGGTGTTTTGACGTATACTTATAAGAACTTGATTGGTGAATTATTAATTTTTTCCAAACATTTTATGAACAAATTCATTTATGAAATTTCTAAAAAAATTAATGAATTTTACTTAATTTATTGTCATATTTACCAATCAAATGCATAATGTTGATTCAATAAAATATATTTCCCGATAGTTTTTAAAGTTAAGAAAGCTTCATTTTTTATTATATAATTACAGAATTATATACTTTAAGCTACAGAAATATTTATAACCAGTTTCATCAGAATTATTCACCAATTTCACATATAAGCGATTACTAAATGTTATTTCAGCAGTCTAAAGACATCTCCCACTTAAATTTTATTTTAAGGATTACTTTGATAAAATTTAAGTCTAAGTTCACCGTATACCCCCCTTCCTCCAAGTAACTAATCTTTGGCTAAAGAGTTGCATATTTACTGTTTTTCAAACCACTTTTACACTTACGGCATTTTAAAAGAATATTTATAAACTTATTAATATTCCATAAACGTAAAAGGCATACTATTTCTCATGTATGGGGTGATAAACTTGAAGTAGGAGTTTATTATCTAACGAATTTGTCCATTGTAAGTAAAAAGGAGATTATCGAACGATATTTTGTATGATTAGATGTACATTAAAAAAAATTATTTAAGAGCTCCTCCTTTATAATCAATGTATTCAGTAACAGACTATATATGCTAAATATTGGATAGTTCTATGTACTAAACTACTTTCAACGAAATTATTCAGCTTATTGATCCCAAATTCTTGATTAATTTTTGTTATACTTTTTTTTTTATAACAGTGTTTGTTTTTCAAGCTCCTACAGATGATTTATCTGTTACGGAATCAACGATATCAAACAGTGACAACTTGAAAATGACAACAAAATGTTACATCACAATTTGTGAATGGCGTTGATATTGGCAACATTTTGGTTAATGATATAACTGATTACACACTATAAAGTACAACACATTTTTAAAATTATATGAACTGATTATTTAAATATAATTTTTACAGATGCACACGATAAACTTTAAATGATTTCTGGAGTATGTAACAATGCACAATTTCTTCTTAGATTAAAACATACAGGAATGAATGAGTACGTAAGCTCAGTGAAGCAGGCAATCTTCTAAAGATAGATTTTTCAGGTTCCAAATCTCAAGCTATTACTCATGATCTTATGATAGGAGCCTCCGTGAGCAACTTAGGCTTGGTTTTAGAGATGATAACCACTAGGTTATCGCTTTAACCAAGCGATTATTGTTATAGCAATATTTGCTAGGCTATTGTTTAGTTATATTTAGGTAAGTTAATCCTTCATTTTGTTTTTTTCAACCAATTGCTAAAAAGAATGTTACATTGTAACAAAACATCATTAACACACACACAAATGGACTTTTAAGTATTTTTAAATTTTTTTTTATTAATTGTGCAATAAATATTTCGTGTTTAACTCCAAAAATTGTTATTTAGCATTGAAATATAAAAGTACTCTTTTGGGAACATATAATTTGGTATTAAACTAACCCTTTGCTCTGAAATCGAATCTGTTTTACAGAGTGGAAAAACTTAAAAGACATTTTTTTCTTTTGAACTTTTCGTAATTAAAAGACATTGCTAATCTTGTAACGGCAATTCTCAAACTATTGCTCATGATCTTCTGACATGAGCCTCCATGAGCAACTGAATCTTGTTTTTAGAGCTGATAATCACTAAGCTATCACAATAATCGAATGATTATTGCAATAGCACATTTTCTGGGCTATTGTTTAGCTATATTTATGAAATCCAATCCAATTTTATTTTTCAAACAGTTACTTAAAAGGATACATTGTAACAAAATATCGTTAACGCTCAAGAACAAGAGCAATAACACCAAAAAAAAAAAAATGGGCATTCAAGTTGTTCAAAAAACTTGCTATTAATTGTGCAGCGAGTACTTCATATTTTACTCCAAAAATTATTATTTAGCATTGAAATGTAAAAAGTACTCTTTTGGGAACATATAATCTAGTATTAAGCTAAATCTATGTTCTGTAATAGGATCTGTTTTACAGAATGGAAAAACTTAAAAAAAGAAAATTTTTCTTTTGAACTTTTCGTAATCAAAAGACATTGCGAATCTTGTAATGACACGTCTCATTCATAAAAGTTTCTTCTTTGAAAAAAGTGAAGAAGAAAAAATTGCTTAATGATAAAGACGTGATATCGGGAAAGAATGCAAACGCACACATTTAGGTTCACCGCAAAAGCAGCCGTGTTCAATCTTGTCTTTCCCAGAAGTTCAATTAAGAAGATATCGTGATACCGAAGGGGGAGAGAAAAAAAAACTTATTCGAAAGAATTTTTTGATTTTTCACGCTGAACTCATTTTTACGCAGAAAGACAAGAATCACGCATAGGAAAAGGAATCACATATATATTTTTATTGCTTCTTTTTTAAGCCTTTATTAACAAAAGTGTAACAGTCATTTAACCTGAACATCGGAGCTCGATACCAAAACTAAATTTTGTGCTTATAAGAAGCAAAACAGAATATGCTTTAGAATAAGCTAATCAATTTATTAATCTTAATTTAATTATTAATAAAAAAATTAATGATAAAGACGTGAACTAGTAGTAATATCATTTAACTCTCTATAACAATATCTTTTAGTTTGATACATTTGTTAAAGATAGCTAAAAATAGTAAAAATCAAAATAACAGATTTTAATTATTTAAACGTTCACATTTAATGCCATTTTTCAGAGTCTTACAGGATTATTTGAACGGTAAAGTTATTTAAATATTAGAAGGAAGTGATACGTGATATTGTAAAGTTTAAGAGCTATCTATTTGGCAAAATTTTGAGTAAATGATAAAAGAATAAAAAAAAAATATAAATGAAATTAGGTTTTACTTTAATGAAGATCTTTTGAAAAAAGTCTTTCTCTTGATTTTGTTTGCTGCATTATCCTTATTTTAAGTAAAGAAAGCGAAACAACATTTTCAAGCGTTCTATATTTTTGCCATTTGTTGCTTCTAATAAAAGTTAAATCTTTATTATTCAATAAATGTTGTACTGGTATGGTAAAAGGAAACCTCACAGAATTCAAATTTTATATTAGAATATGAACCAAGTAACTTTCAAAACTTTTATGAATAACACTATCTATTATGTATTAAAATGCATCTAACATCATTTTAGTTTGCTTCTCAGTAATAATACTAACTATAACAAAAACAAGTTTCTATTCTATACCACAAAATATTTATCCTGCTTTTTAAAAGATGGGAAGTTATATAGAAAAAGAAGAAAGAAAACTTTATTATAAAACTTTCAATATATGCAAAAAAGAAAGTGCTCAATGAATCACATTCTAGAAACAACACAAAAAAAAAAATATATTCCTATATTCTTAAGAGTATTTAATAATGCCTTTAGTATTACCTTCTTTAAATTAGTTAGTAAACTCGATGGTCTTTAAAACAAGCTAAGCTTTTCCTTCTTGAATATGTAGTAAGTCTTCGGTCCAGACACATAAATTCAATAACGGATAATTTAATTCTGATGTATTTCTTTCACAACTTCGCATTTTTTAAAAACAGCAGTATTTTCCTGTTTTTTAATGAAAGAGCAATACATTAAACACTACACTGTGTTTCCTTACAATACTTCGCGATTTTGGTTTAAAGCTTCTCTTAATTTATAAAAGCTGTCTGTACAAAATAAATGAACTCTTAGCTTCAGTACGTGCAATTAGCGAATGGTAGAAACCTCGACGAGACTTCGTTTTTATTCTGTGTAAAATAAACACATCAGGATAGTAGCGACATCTTTTAGACTATCAATATTTCAAAGAGTGTTTCTATAAAAATATTAAAATTTAAATTATGTACTATACGTTTTTAAAATAGTTCTCAATCTTATTTTTGGCAATTTCCTTTTCTTAAGGGTCCTTATTTTTGTGATGTATATCTTTGCAAAATATTAGTAGAGCTTAGATTCTGTGTGTGCCTTATAATGATGTTTCAATCTTTCTATCAAACTATAAAAGTAAATTTTTTTGTGATAAAGATTTTTTTCCCCTTCTCATTTGAATATGGATATGTTTTGCGAGATATATTTGCATTTAGGTACCATTTTAAAGAAAACTATAATATAATATAGTTCCATATTTTTTATGCTTTTGTATAAGGTACTTATGTATATAGTGAACCTAAAATATTTTTTTTTCCTAAATAAAACTTAATTTTTAAGAAATAAACTCGTATATGAAGAAGGGAAAAAAATTAAAATTTCCAAAATTACAAAGTTCTATAATTTTATCAAAGAATCGTCAAATTATAATAATCATTAGTAATATCAAAAATAGGTTCACTATATTTTGTGTTAAATTTTCTATACTATGTGTGAGTAAAATATTTTATATATTTATGGAACATTATTTTTGAAAATGGTACCTAAATTCAAATATATCTTGCAAAACATGTTCATATTTAAATGAGTGTGGAAAAAATTATTTACGACGAGAAAAACTACTTTTATAATTCGATAAAAAGACTGAAATATTGTTATAAGGTACACACAAAAAATCTAAGCTCTACTAATAATTTGCAAAGATATATATCAGAAAAACAAGGAGTCTTAGATTTAATGTTCCGGAATTCAAGTGCCCTGGTACCCTTAACGTCAATCTCTGAATTATAATTAAAAAATCTAATCCAAAAGTAACCATTGATATCTGCAAAATTTAGTCATGATTTCCTCTCTCCCCCACTCAGTTAACTATTAAAAATTAAAAAAATTTATACCTTTGCTAAAATGAAATTTGTCAAAACTATTTACTGTATTTTACGATGCATAAGAAGCACTTAAGGAATTTAAGGCTGTCTTTTCGTAATGTTAAAAATAGGACCCAAAATTGGAACACTTTTTCTTTAAAAAAAGAAAGACAGAAAGCACTCGAGCGTAAATTTTATATTCTAACTTAGCTATCATTTGGAAAACAATGTATTTTATACTACTATACATTTCTATCCGTTTCAATCCCTTTTTTCTGATGCAAAATGTGTTCCACATTTCGTCTCTTGTACTATAATGCTAAATGACCTTTAAACTTTACGTATTTATCTGAAGAATAGTGTATTTCTTAATTTTAAAAATACTGCGTCATAAACAGATGTATTATAACATCGCATATTTGAATGAAAATCGGAAATGTTTCTGCCTGGAAATATATTCGAAGTTTTGAATGGGTTCCTTAACGTTAGATGCAGACACTCATAATAAAATGTTCTTGGAAAAAAACCTACGCTTTAAAGTGAGATTTAAAAAAAAATATACCTATAAAATAACAAATACTTTTTAAAAGTAAACTAACTTTTCAGAAACTTGCTAAGCCCATGTCACTGTTATAAGACTCTTCTCTATTTTTTATCATTAATTTCTTCTATTTCTTCATCTTGTTGTTCTTCATTATCATCATCTTCATTTACGAAATGATGACATTGGAAGAAAAAAAAGAGGAAACTATCTTTACCTTCACTATATTAGATATATAACCTCTTTAAAGATGAATTTTTTAGGTAAAAATGCGCGTCTGATATACCAGAAAGTAAGGTGATTAAATTCGACATTTTTACACTGTCTGTGAGTGTGCGTTATAGCTCAAAGATTAATTTTTTTTTCTTTAAGAAAAGCTATGCAAATTTCCTACTTTTCATTTAATTCACCACCTGTTATTAATTTCTCATCAAATACATCTACAAAAAGAACATGCACTCATTGGGGGAAAATAAATAGCTTTTTTATTAAGACTTAAGTCGTTGGAAATTAGAGCTATCTTCCAATGAGACATTTATGATGCAATTGCTTAACAGTATTGGGAAAGGTAAACTTGCAAATGTACTTTCTTATTGGATTTCTATTTTAATGCGTAACACCTCAAGGCATTCCAAGCTGGACTCTATATTTTCATCCGTCCTATTTTTTCCTCCAGCACCTGTCTAATTCGCATCTTCCATTCGTTCGTCCCTCGTCAACTATAAGATATTTTTTCTTCTTTTCTTTCGTTGAAGTAAGGGTGCAGTCAAAAAAATTTTCATTTCTTTTTTTTTTTTTTTTTTCTCCTTTCAAAGGAAAGGCTCTAGGGTACACATCTTCCCCTCCCTAGCATTTCAAGATGGATGTATTTTCATCCAGCTCTTCTTTGTTCAAGGGATTCTTATTTCTTTTTCTACCACAAGAAAAAAGTCATGTGGGAGGCGTCCTCCTGTTACTTTTCTGCACTTCATAAATCTTTATCTCTGTACGATTTTTGACGTAGACACTGCGCCTGCTTTCATAATAAAGATATAATAGACTGCAGAGTGATGTACGTAGTTTGTAGCTCAGAATTACAGGGGCCTATAGATTTCTGAATAGATCGCAGGAGCTATTCGCTTTTTCAGCAAACTTATAAAAGAAACTAATTTTGTACCCTGGTGAACGTTTGTAGTACCGACGAAAATGTGTTTTTAGCATTAATCACTCCCTATTTTTTATGAGGTTTTTAAGAAACGAACTTCTTTTGTTTGGTTTATGAGGTACTGACAAGTTCGAAATTATTTAATATGCATTTTTTGCACGCTGGAGAGAGGTAATTGAGTTTATTTTAGGTGAAACTATGTTAGGGCTTAATTAGGTTATTAAGTTAAGTTTCGCAACAATTTTATCGGTCTTATAAAAGGTTTCTTTAAACTGTGAAAATCCAAGGAAGACTGTTGGTAAAATCAGAATTTTATTTGAATAATGAATTCATCTTAAAAATGGGTGCATAAAAAGAAAATGGTGTGAAAAAAAATGGTCAACGTAATATATTTAAATTTTATTTGTCGATTAATGTTTGAATAAATTTTGAAACTAACAAGAATTCAGAGCGTTATTGGAAAAAAAATGAATGTTTATGATGATTGAAAAGAATTGAGATTTGAAGAACTGACCTAAATGTGAGTGTGTGTAAATGTGTAAAAATTAGGACTGTTTTTCAAAATGTTTATAAATGAATCTTTGTTTTTTGTTTCTGTTATACTTTATAAATATTTTACAACTGATAATATTTTTTAAAAAAATTGTGATTAAAAATACCATTTTTACAGTCATCCTACAGTTTTTGGATTATTTTGTATCAAATTATATGAATAAGTGATTAAGAATCGGAATATTATTTCACAAAACCAATCCAATTATAAAATCCAAAAACCAGAATGCCGTAACTTATGATACGTAAATGAACGAAAATAGTTTTCCTAAAGTGTACCAGTAATAACTATCAATAAATTTTAAAAAGAATTTTACCAAAATTAATTTTAAACTCTTAACCCCATTTCTTTATTGGATCCCAATCCATTTATTCAATGTTAAAAACGAGCAACAGTATGCAATTTTACGAAACATAAACTGTAATTCAATCACCCTTGAAATACCAATTTCGGAATTAAAAATCTTTCATTGCTTCGAAGATTTAACTACCACTTGATTTACTTCCAAACGTTGATCCACACTTCCGAAAACGATCCTAATGAAATAAAGATCGATGATCCAACCAATTAGACCTAACCCTCCTCAGAAATCTTACAGTTCGATTTTTAAATTAATTACGATACCCCACGCTAATATTTTGAGCAATAATGGCAAGTATAAGCAGCTTTCGTAAAGGCTGATTATACGCTTGTTCTTTTTGCAACCACGATAATTACAAACGAGCTGTTTAATGGCAGTTTAATGGTTCCAAAACATTATTATATAATAATACGTGTTCCTACAGTTGTCGGAGAGGTCCAGAAGCCGATTACACGCTTTGGTAATTATTGTCGAAGGAGTGCCAAAATAAGATTAGACAGCATCCCCATAAATTGAAACGATTCCTGAGTTGCAACTTAAAGACTTGGAAGTTTACTCTAAGAAAAACAGAACATAAAGTGCTTGTAACTACTTTGTTGAAATGGATAACACTGTCATTATGGTTTCTAAAACATCTATCTTGGAGAAACGTGCTTACCAATTCAAGATGGGACCGGACGAAGAGGTGCATAATACATATCGCACTCTAAGAGATGAAATGAAAGAAATGTCGCTCTTTACTTTTTTAACAATCTCTTGCATTCCAAACTAAACCTTCGTTAAATGCTACTCTCACTGTAATCGGATGTGTTCTGAATAATTTTTGCGTCGGGAACAATTTCGTTTGTTTTGTAAATGTCCTGATTGCAGGCAGCTGCTCCTTTATTTGATGCAATCGTCTCTAGGGAAGTAATTTTCTTGATGGGAGGACCCAATACTATCGAAAATACTTTTGCTGCGTTTGTCTTTTATGCTCCTCGCATGATCTGGTACTTTCATACAGAAAATCAAGCGAAGTTTAAAGTTTAAAAGTACATTTAAGGAAGAAGCAATTCGTGCAATTGAGAATTAGAACGTGATGTTAAAATTTGTGATGACATTTTAATCTATATACATATGTTCACATGTTAAAAACAAAATTATGTATTTTTGAATTAAGCCTGTAAGAATATTTGCTAGTAATATAGTATTTAATTTTTTTTTCCCTTCAAAAGAGGTGGAATGCTTAATACATTTTTCTCCAAAATACTAATGTTCCCAAAACAACTTCTGTAAAAGTTAAACACAAAAATGCATGTACAGTGGATTTGAGTGTATTATTTTACATCACGATTCTAATTTGAAGATAGTTATTAATACATAATGAAAATACGATACCTCTTTTACTTTAAGACTCACAAATAAATTAAGAAGCAAAATTTTCAATATGTTCATTTTGATTGAATTTTATTTTACAATTCTTACAAATGCACAGCCTTAAAGGGATGAATTTAGTTTCATTGGATTACATAGATTGAATATATAATAACTATAAATTGGTTTTTTTCTACATCCGCTCCTTTCATCATAAATACTCAGAGAAAAATAATTGTTGGGAAATATATGCTTCTAATATAATAATATGAAATTCAGTTTTCATCTAACACGAAAGATGAAATTTCTTTGTTATTTAATATAAAAATATTTCTTTTTCAGTTGTATATACTAAAAATTTGTCAAATGTGTTAATAATAAAAGCTTTAAAATAATTAAAAGCTTATTTAAATTTCATCAAATGAATTCTTTAAGTTAATAATTTTTGCACATGAATAGAAAAAATGAACAATGTTTTATTCCATTATATTACTTTCATTTAAGATTTTAATAAATAGCGATCCAATACAAAATCCATATTTTGCAATTGTAGTAGACTAATTGAAATCAACTAAATTGCGAGTGTACTGAAAAAAAAAAGTAAAAACAGTTTAATTTTCGAACAATCGATTGTGTACTTGAAATCAAAGTCTACTCTGCCCCGAAACAACACATAATTTTTTTCAAATTACCAAAAACCCGTTTCCCCAACCTTTTACATCACTCATGGGTTAAAAACTGATATGGGCTGGTAACCTAACTAGAAAATGCACCTTATCACCTAAAGAAAACGAAAAAGAAACATCATTTTCCCTTGAAGGTAGTTGAGAATACCTTTCTGTTTTTTACTTTTGCTTTATTCTTGGAGCCTACTCCTAGATGCCTAAATTTATCTGAATGCGGGAAACTTCCCACGTTTCTACAAGTGAGAAGCGATTGCAATGCACAGAAGCTGGAATCTGTACCTGTCACTATCAAAATGATAGAGAAGAGACTCAAAGCTCCTACACACCATTAATACAAGAATACGTGTAAAGCCATTTAATGTTCCCGCTCCGGTAACTTAAAAACCACTCATTAAGTGTAAAGGTCGACTGAACTTACTATCGGCTTATCTGAGTCTTAACTACCGGCCTATACCAGCCCCCTGAGTTCCTAATGTGCACTTTGAAGTGTTTGGATGGACCACACATGAAGGCACGACTGTTTTTTTCACCATCCATTCACTTTCATGGCCTTACCTTGACGGAACAAAAGCCAATCATGGCACCGTCACCTTCTACAGCGTTTAAAATACAAATGATAAGGAAAGACCAATCACAAAACAGTCACTTATGAGCTAAGAATGAGTAGTAAAGCTCGTAAATTATGCTAAAAATCGAGAGTTAAAGACTGGTTGAAAGAGCGCTTTCAGAATAGTGTCGAAAGAAATTTATCTTGTGGTCAATTTAGGCGAATTAATGAATGGTTACTGTTTTCAATTACCCGCTGATATAGCTTTGATTAAGATCTCAAAACAACATTGTTGTGATAGGTTTTTTTTTTTTCTCTTAACTCTGCTCTCTTTTTTTTCCCTGTATCTTTCTCTTTTCATGAATTTTCTTCTTTTTTATTTTATATTGTGTGTTTTATTTAATCAAAGATTTTATGGAATGATATTGTATTTTCCATAAATTTAAATTAGTTTTAATTTGCGTGATCGGTTCAAAATTTAAATTAAAAGAAACATACCGAGTTTTTCGATGTTTTTAAATCATATCCGTAAGCTAGTTAATTAAGTAAGTTAAGCGAATTAATGAATGGTTACCTGATTTATATAGCTTTGATTAAGATCTCAAAACAACACTGTTGTGACAGGCGTTTTATTTTACTTCTAATTCTGGTTTCTTTTTCTCCATATCTCCTTTCACGAATTATCTTTTTTAATTGATTGTGTGTATTTTATTGAATGAAATATTTTATGAATTGATATTGATATTTTCTATAATTTTTAAATGATATTAATGATCTGAACCCGTTTAAAATTTAAATCAATAAAAAATTACTGAAGTTTTCCGAATGCAATTGAATCAAATCCACAAGTTACTGAACACACACACATACCTTATATATACACATTAAAATAATAAAAATTTAACAGTCTTTTATATCTTGCTTAGCAATATAATGAAATTATTGATTTAGTTAATTAATTTTATTATTAATATTATTTAATTAAACTGTTTTCTATTGTTATCAGAATGAAAACGATATTTATAGTATAATAATTGATATTTCATAGATTTATGCAATAATAATAATAGTACACATTGCAATTATTTCATTAATAGAGATCAGTGGACATTAAAGTAAGGCTGTTTTATGTGTAATATTATAACGTTTTAGTATTATTTTTTGAATAAAAGAATCTCTCATAATTAGCCTCTTAAATAATTAGTTTCATAGAAAAAAAAGTCATCGGTAATTAACTGTGCTATTTTTTTATGTTATAAGCTTTAAAAGAAATCATATTGGAAGTAAAAAATTCAAGTTTTTTAAGAATGTTTTTGTATAAGTATCATTGGCTGTTTAAATAAATTAGTTTCATAGATGAAATATCTTCAGCTAATTACTGTATGTTATTATTTTATCTTGCTTTTTTTACTATAAGCTTTTAAAAAATCGTAATAGAAGTAAAAAATTCAAAATGCTTTTTTTTGCATAAGTTTACTTAATATTTCTAAACTCAGCTAAAATATTTGCTTTTTTAACAATGATACATAAAAAAAAAAAAAGTTTCTTAGAACATTTTTTAATACATAATATGAAATAATTCTTTTTACTATATATATGTAAAACAACATTTAAATTGTAACTTAATTCGAAAAGTTACTTTTCACTGACAAATTTTTTTAAAGTAAATTATATTTTATTATATAATGGTTATTTACATCTATTAAAATTCTCTGGAAAAGAAGCCCTGAGTGAAAGATTCGTGGTAAAATGTTTCTTTTTCCCTAAATAAATCGTGTTAAGCAGTTTCGCTTCATTAATTTAATAACTAAAATTTCAAATGTTCTAATGGTCTGATGCTAGTTTTTATCCTTTCATCAAATTAATTTCTTTGTAAAAATTCATGTGTATAGTTTCTGCTTCAGTATAGAAAACTGAAAAAAAGCTTATTGGGATTTTATTTATTTATTTATTTTTGTTCCTATTTAATAGAGATATCCGACTTGATTATATTTGAACAGACCCCATACGACTCCAAAACATTTAAAACTCCCATTATGACTTGGGTACTTACTTTTATTTGTCTCATTACATTAATTTGTCTCAAACTTATCTTGATTGAAATTCCTTATTCATACAACAGTAAATCATTCAAATCAACGACTTTTGAGTAACTTATTACCTTAGCTTAAAGAGAAACACCGTGCAGTTACAGTGAATAAATATATAAAATGAATAAGTAGTTTATATGCAATATTTTTATAATTTTATACCCGTAAAATATGCCATAATTCTGTTCACTCGATGTATTGGGTTTTAATTTCGTTACACATTATCAAGTGATGTCATTAGAATCAGTTCAAAAGCCTACAAAACATTTCAGACAAACTCGAAAAAACTACAAAACTCTAAAAATTTCTTCATTCTTGAATTTTTAATTTAAATATTTAAACTTTAAGAATGAGAAGATCAAATCGAACTTATCGATAGTTTGAGAGATATTTCTTTTAGAGGAATTTTATTCAGGAAAACAAACAAAATTTTTAAATCTTAAACTCTGTTGTATAAGATTGATAATATTCTTTTTCGAATTTTCTAATACCATTACTTTGATAATTTAACAATATCTGACTGATTTTTTTGCTGTTAAATGAAGATCCAAAATTTATTTATTTTGATATTTCTCTGAGTCGCTAAAAAGGGAACGAATCCAACTTATTAATAAGTTTGCATGTGTATGTGTGAATAGGTTATATATCTTTTTCAAAATTTTATTTAAAATTTTCTTCGTTAGAATTCTCTTTGTTATATTCCTAAGGTGTTTAATTTATTTCAATCATTATTTTGTTTTTATCACAATTGGTACTCGGCAAATGTTTCCGTTTTTATTTTTATAAAATTTGAAACTGAGATTCTGGAGTAAGTTTGTCATTTCTTTCTGTTCTGAAATATAAATAGATTCTGCGACAAAAAAAAATGTCTTATATTGCTGAAAATATAAAATGACGCTAAGAATAAAAAACACTTTTTGTGGCATATAGAGTAAGATCAGAGTTTCATTTTATTAAATATTTATCATCCATATTCTCTTTTTGATATATTTAATTTGATAATTTAATTACATTTATTAGGGGAAAGAGAAAAACAAATTTAAAGTCTTCAATTACGTTCTCAACCAGTTTCATGGAAAAAACACTGTTGTTTGACTTTTTTTTTTTTTTTTTTTTTTTTTGACAATTGAAAAGGTCTTGAATAAAAAGAAGGCAAATAATTTCTGTCAAAAATTTATCACAAAAATAAGTGAAAAAAGGCGATTTCTAGTGTCAAAATAATAATAAAAAAAAAATGAGCATATTTTCAAAAATTGAGCCCCATTAAAAAGAAAAGTTTTATGATAATTATTTTTGTATTTACATAAAGGGTCAAAAATTCTTGCATTAATGGCCTGAACTAAAATATTTTATGCATTCACAGAATTTTCAAAGGTATTTCAAATCTAAATAACATTGGAATTTTCAGTAAAAATTTCTGCTAATCTTAACAACGAAATTACATAAAATCTACTAAAATGTTTATAATTCTCGATCACAAGCTCTTTTAAATAATAATAAAAAAAAATATTCAAAGCTTCGTATAGCTTCAGAACGTCTTTTGAGTTCATATTTTTCAAAAAGTACTCCATACAGGGTGTTTCGAAATTCATGGATAAGAATTTAAGGGGTGATAGATAACATCTAAAAAGCTATTTTCTCAAGACAATGCATAGGCGGAGAGCAATCTGTGAACCGCTAGACTGCCCTGCAATGGAAAGCAAAAAGGGCAAATTTTCTTACACATCGCCATTTCTACCGGGGATTTCAGGAGGCAAGGCCTTTTCTTGATTACTGTAAGTCGTCATGCCTCCTGAAATTCATGGCAGAAATACGAGTACAGATGACGAGATTCATAGGAGCACATAAGCTTCACAACTATAATCATCTTATCAAAATACTCTGTTATTATTGTATTTCAGCTTGTATCTTGCCATCATTATCGAATTGAAGTCAAAGTAATAAAAATTAAGAATGTCTTGCATTTTATATAAGAAATTAAGAATTGTAGAAATGACGATGTGTAAGAAAACTCGTGCTTTATGCTTTCCATTACATCGCCATCGATCGGTTTACCGCTTGCTCTCCACCTGTGCATTATACGGTGAAAACTTCTTGTTTAGATGTTTTCTATCATCCCTTAAATTTTTGCCCTTGAGTTTCGAAACTTCCTGTATATAAACACAATTTAAGTTCACGCTTAGCGTTATTAAGTGTTATCTAACAACAAAGTTTAATACTTTATTTTAATATCACTCCAAATCATAAATAAAGTAAGTTAAGATTCCAATTGTTTTAATCCTTTCTAAGGCCGTAGGAAACATACCACCAGCTTCATCAATTTTTAAACAATAAAAGTTTAACGGAAGATGAAGATTTTTAAAAAATCTCTCTATGATGATATTTTATAAATATTTTCTTTTTCTGTAGTACAACATAAATAGAAATAAAAATCTTGTAGTGGTCTTTGAATAATAGTCAATGGGTGGTGGTAAATATACTTCCCATTAGAAATAGTCTTAAAAATAAAATTAATTTTATCGAAAAAGATAAATAATTTTATTTTCTTGAATCCATCAGTTCCAAAAATGGCTCTATAAAAGGTTAACTAAATCAGTTTGATATTCTGGTTGAAATTCCAGTTTTCAACAATGTTAGTTGCTTTAAAAATTGAAAATAATAATAATAAATACATAAATAAACAAATTTTTCTGAAGATTTTTATGAATTCTAGAGTTAATGAGATTTGTAAGAATTTACCTCTTCTTATTATAAAGAGTACCTTAAGTTTGGCACAATATGTCCCACGAGGACTCAGTACCAGAATTTTCATTCAACCAACCAACCAATTTTGTGCTAAAGAAGAGGTTTAGACAAAATTAAAATCAATTTTTGTTTCTGGATTAGAAATTGGTAACAAATGCTCATGATGGCCGATGTTATTGTTCAAATTAGGTGATAATAACACATTGAATTTGAATTTATCAAAAAGCGTAAGACAATCTTTGAAAAGTTTGAATTTACACGTTCTTCTGATGCAACCATTCATTCTAATGAATTAAAAAAAAATAGTCTTAAAATAATAAAAGAAAACCTATTTTCTGTTTTCTGTCTTAAATCAAGAGCCATTTTCAAAAAATGTATGAACTATAAAAATGAAAGCTTTAGTTATTTCTTTTTCAGGCTTTTTAAGCTTAACTTTAAGTAATTTGTGCTGAAAACTCAAAAGTTTTAAAGAACATTCTTCCGATAAACCGATAAAAGTCTTTAAAAAAGAATTTTCACTGTTCGTGTCAAGCTTTCATTCACATCTTTTTATAAATAAGTTCTTTAAATTTCTGACCACAAAATAGAACTGAGTTGTATGGGATATATACTTCACTCAATTTTTAGCTTGGAAGTTTTTTTTCATTTTTGGATTTCTCTACCATTATCTTAAAATGTTACTCTTGAATTTTTTTTTATTTTAAAGAAAAGTAAACTTAAATCCAATTTTTAAGAAAAAGGTAGAATCATTTTAAGGTTTTATAGTGACTGTTATTGTTATCATTAGGGAAATCAATTTAAAAAAAAACAACAACTAATTGCATAATTTAGTCAATGTTGATGAACATTAAAATATAGAAAATATTAAAACGTACGAAGCAGAAATAGCGAAGACACAATTATAAGAATTAAAGATGGAAGAGAAACCTAGGACATAAAACCCACTTTAATAATAATTATGAAAGGTGCTGTCAGTTTTACTAACACTAACTGTAGCACTTGTTTAAAACATTAATTAACACGAATATACAGTAACTAATTCACAACAGTGATGCGTTTTAAGAATGATGATTATGCACACAGAATTTTATATAACAGTGACTTTAACTAAGAAATTTGTTATAAAAATTATTAATTGAGATGTGTGTTGAATTTCATGAACACAATATCGGGTACTGAAGTTTCTTGACTTAAAGTAAATCATTTCATAAATACATTTGAAAATAAAAGGTATTGCTTTTGGATGTTATAACTTACTAATTACGTTTTTACAACATTTTTTTAAAAATGAGTTTTTTGAAGTATCATATCAGCTCATATGTACATAAGATAAAAGTATTAAAAATTTCACGGTATGAAAGCTAAAAATATAATTCAATTTTAACTTGTATAACTTTAAATTTCAATATTTATATTTAATACAGCTTACAAAATATTGTATTAGCACAAATAAGTTGAAAGGAAAATTATTTCAAATACAAAAGAGGAAAAATCGTCACAAATAAAACTTTTTACTCGCAATTCCCTTTTTCATCATAAAAACAAAACTTTTTTAAATACGTATGGAAATTATATTCAGAGAACTTTAAATATTATTTTGAAAGCGTGAAAGTTAATTTTTCTCTTTTAAGTTTTAAAAATGTAGCGCTTTATAATACGAACAAGCTTTAAAAACATACTTTACTTTATACCGTATATCTCCCAAATGAATTAATACATACTAATTGGTTTCATTAACTTGAAACTTCCATTTAAACAATTTAATCTCAAGATTTTGAATTTACTCCTCTTGAAATAATAATTATAATTAATTTTTGTCATATCAACAATTCTCTAGAAGACATATGACACAACTAAATTAAATAAAATTTATCAATATTGATGTTCTTTAACAGCTTAATTCTTTTAAAAAATAATCTTAACATGATATTTTAAGACTCTCAACATGGATTTTTCCCGAATTATGTTTAAGATTCTGAACATTTTCTCAGTTAATTTGTATACCTAAGTATTAGGTCTTATGAAGCATCAAAACAACTTTTATCTTCAAAAAAGCATTCTACTGTAGAGTAAGAAAATTTTTATTTTTCTCATATTAAATGTTTTTTTTAGAAAACATACGGTATAACTAAAATAAGTGAAATTTATAAATATAAATACTCTTCAACAGCTTAATTTTTTTTTTAAATGTTTTAATATAATATTTTAAGATTCCTAGCACAAGCATTTTCCCAGTTAATTTGCATACTTAGGTGTTAGGTTTTTAGATATATCAAAATAACTTTTATCCCAGAAAGCATTTTACTAGAGAATAATAAGAATTTTTTTTTTATTTTTGTCGTATTAAAAGTTTTCTAGAAAACATACAATATAACTAAAACAAATTTAATTATTATATATATTAATGTTCGTCATTGCTTAATTTATTTCTTAAAAAGATATCTTAATATGATAGTTAAAGATTCTGAACACTTCTCCAATTAACTTGTATACTGTTAGGTTTTATGATGCATATTTTATCCCCAAAAAGCATTTTACTGGAGAATAATAAGAAAAATATCATTTTTACTATATTAAAAGTTTTTTAGAAAACATACGATATGACTGAAATCAAATTTATAGATATATAAATGTTCTTCAATAACTTAATTTATTTTCAAAAAAATATCTTATTGTAATACTTCAAGATTTTGAACACGAACACTATTCCAATTAAGTTATATATCTAGATATTAAGCTTTATGACGCATCAAAACAACTTTTATCCCTAGAAACATTCTATTGGAGTTTGAAAACTTACCGAGAGGCCAAATGGGGGAGCGCTCTTGAAGAAAGAGGAGGAGAGAAGAAATAAATAATTCTGAATCGCTTTCCCGTCAACGAAGCGCGCAAAACAATAAAAGCGGCCGACGGAAACGAAACCTATGCTGCACTAGACACTTGACGGTGTGTCGCAAGGAGGAGTCATATTCAGTGGCTGTGACGAGGAGGTGTAGCGGCTGCCACGCTTTGCGAAGCCCGGCCCATCAAATTCAGATATTTGATTGCACGGCTTTGGGATGTGACGACGCGGAGGTGTATCTCTTTTCAATTATTAGATTTCACCTCGCGTTTTCAATGACCATTATCATAAATCAATATCCGCTGGAAACGACACATTTCGAATGGCTTCTACTGGTTTTTGTGACAATTTTGCACGGAAACATTTGCTGTTGTTTTAAAGCAGTTTCACACGAAAATCCAAGATGTTATCCCGAGTAAAACTTTTGAATCAGTTCAGATAAATCCAAATAACAATGTCCGGCAGAATATAATTTAATAATAAAGGTGCTCGATGCAAATATAAATCAATTATCTCATTCTCTGATAAAACGCAATAATACAATTCTTTGATAATAATACATTTTTTATTCAATTATCAGATTTCATCTCGCGTTATGAATGAACATTATCAATCACTCACATCCGCTGGAAGTGAATGCAGAATTTTGTGGCACTTTGGCACGAATAACTCCTTTGTTGTTATTGTTATTACTGCGATATTGTTTCCTTTCATCAGTTGTGAGGCAGACCTTACCAAACTTTGAGCAAATTTAGGAAAAAGGAGAATTTTGATCAAACTTTATAAATAATAATTTTTACGAAAACAAATGGAAGTTTTATATCACTTTCAAAACACATAAACATATCAAAAACATAAAAACATCTTTTCTTTCAAAAACCTCTGATCTCAAGTGTTATATCTTATATTACCATTATCCAAAAGTAATTCAATTTAATTGTGAAGAAATGTAACACAGTCATGAGAAACTTACTGTTATTTACTTAAACTTACTATTAGAAACTTATTTCTTCACAATTAAATTGAATTATCTTTGGATAAAGATAACATAAACTTGAGTAAATTATATTACTTCCTTTTGAAGAGAATATATTTTATACTTTCACTTCTTTTAAAGTGATATTTTTTTGCTAGACCACCCTTCAATTGTGAAGCGGCCTTTATGAAGTTCTGAGAAAATTGAGGAGAAACGAAAATTATTGACTGAAAAAAAATGTTCATCAAATTTTATAAATAATAATTGAAACTTACAAATGAAAACTTTATACCACTGAAAAATCTTTTCTTTCAAAAAAATATGTTCTTACGTATTTAATACCTTTCGATAGATAAGTAATACAATACATGTTTCAATTTCGAATTGAATATCATTTGGTTAAGGTTTATATAAATGTTATTTATTTTATCCCATTTATTTTGTTAATTTCTTAAAAATATATATATTTTATTTTTTCATCACTTTTAATGCGATATATTGTTGTTATTTCTGAGCTTCTGTTTCTTTATCTTAATTGTGAAGAAGCCCTTCCAGAAGTTCTGAGTAAGTTGAGGAAAAATGAAAATTATTGGCTGAAAATATTTTGATTAAATTTACTAGTCATAATTTTTCTTTCAAAAATTTGTTTTCAAGGATTTTATTTTTCGTCGAGTAAGTAGAAGTCTTGATACTCTGTGTATTACATTTCTTCACAATCAAATTAAGTTACAATTGGATAAGGATAATATAAATGCTTTTTTTTTTGCTTTCTTTAAAATTAATATATTCTTTTATTACTTTTAAAATGCTCTGTTGCATAATTATTTTCTGTATCTAAAGCCAAATTATATGTTTCTAATTTATAATTTGAGATTTTCACTATAATATACAAAATTCATTTTTCCTATTTCAAGATAGATATCGTTAAATTACCATTATGCTGATTAGATAAATACAATACAATCGATCATTACACTGAAAGGTTTCAAATGACAAGGAAAAGGAAAGGAAATGAGTCGAAAAGTATTTAGAATTTCTAACAAGATAATTATAGTCCTCAAATATAGTTTGAGTACGTCCTTCAGTATGTTGGAGTGAAATTTGAATAATGCTTTGATATACTCTTATTTATTTGATTAACATGTTTAAGAAATGGGTTATAGAGTATTATTTTTAAGAAACTTAACTTCTTTCTGATTCAGGCATAATTCCTGTGGTAACGAGGAGTTGTAAACAAACAATTTTATATTTTTTTAATGTTAAGTAAAATGCCTCAAATTATTGCATAAGCAAATTAAAATGGACACCTAAAAAAACATGCTGTTTCTCTTTTTATTCTAAAATCATAAAAAAAAAGATGTCTTGACACAAATCTTTGTGAATATATAGGGCAAAAATTTTGTTTCCTACATTCTTAAAATGCATTTCTAAATCAATTGTAAGTTTATTGATATCTTTAAGATCTAAAAAATTATAAAGTCTTCATTTAAAATGAAGACTGAAAAATTTATAATTTTCCCCCTAAAAATTATGTTATCTTTACATTTATTACTCTAAAATTTGATGTTACAATTTCCATACAGTTTCCTCCTCATTGAAGAATACAGAGTTATTCAAAATGATTCATGCAATCTCAAAACTACATATTTTCAAAAATAAACGACACAGAATGATAAGTAATACATGAATACAAAGGAAAACTATGGAAGTCTTATACTGTGAAGAATAGATGGCCACAGTGAGTTGTTTATGAATATATTTCACGAAAGCTGTTTTAGAAGCTTTCACGGAGCTATCTCGCAGTGGACTGGATGACTTGATGTTAAGCAGCTGACCAACTAAGTCAAATGATACTACCCCATATGATTTCTTCCTTTGTGGACTCAAAAAAGATAAAATGTATGCACATCATTACCTTCCTGAAAAATTAATTTGTGAAATTAATAATGAAATTTGTGAAAGATTAAGTGCTTGTGCCACCACTACCCACAAATCTATTTGAACTGAAACAACTGATTTGTGCTGCGACAATTGACACTTAATAACGCGGGGTTTTTTTGCAGGAGTTTACATATCGAAATGATATTATTCGTGTAACTAAAGAAAATTATATCAAATACTCATGAGAAAAACTTCTATATTTTCTCATTGTTTTCATGTATTTCTTATCATTCTGTGTTACTTATTTATGAAAATGCAGAATTTCGAAATTGGGTGAATCATTTTGAATAATCCTATATGTAACACATCGATCAATAACTCCCGAGACTAACCCAGAGATGGCGCTCGTAGTAAACCAGTAACCAGGTCTTTCTAGAGTACTAACCTTTGCTTGAAACGTGTCAAAATTTTAAGTCGATCGGACCAGGAAAAAGGTTTTTTGAAGTGAAGTGAAAAAGGTTTTTTCCAAGTGGGGGCCGCGATTGCTTTCGATGGAACAAAAACAGCAACGAGTCGATGATTCAGAAAGCTGTTTATCGCTATTTACTCGCAACAAAAAAGATTTCTTGCGGGAAGGAAAAAAAAGGGGGGGATTTTTTTGGGGGGAAAAAGATTTGGAAAAGCGTTGGAACGATTGTATCACCCTAAAAGGTGATTAACAAAAGGTGTTATGTTGATGAATAAAAAAAAATTTTGCAAAAAAATGTTGTTTTCAATGTTAGACTCGGGAGTTATTGATCGATGTGTTATTCAATGGTATTCGTAAAAAAAGCCATGAATGAATACATCTAGAGGAATCAAAATTCTAAAATTTAACGGACAATAATGACTAAGAAAAATAAGTTTATTACCATATGTGTTTGAACCATATCTTAAATAAATTCATTCTCATAGAAATTTTTTATCTTTATCAGGAAGCGTGTCTAAGTAATAGATGCCCCCCCCCAAAGGAGATAAATTAATAAATATGTACATAAATAAGTACTTAATTCTGAAATCAATATCTATTTGTAATTCAAAACATTTAGGAAGATAGCCAACTGCTTAGAATTAAGTATTTCCATTTCTATTACCATTTAATTTCAATTGCCAATCAATCAATATTTGTTGCGTATCGTCCATGGACTATAAAGTAGACCCTTGTAAAACGTACGATGCTAAGGTATACCCTCAGGAAATCTTCACAGGTTTAAGGCGATAAAATAAAGCACTTAAGAAGTTATTACCCTATTAATATACGTTAAAGACATAATAGCTCTAAATGAAATTCTGATATATTAATTAAAGAATTGTTGCAATTTTGTGTCGTTAAAACGCTTTGTATTTACTACAGAGGGATTGTTTCCGGGTTTTTTCCCCCCTTTAAAGCTACTTGTGCGTGTATTTTGAAGATAATATAGTTCTTCCAGTTAGCTCGAGTTTTTACCATAAAAAAAAATCGAACAAATCTTTAAATTAGGAAATAAATAAGATGCAAATTTTTATTAAGAAATGTATATAACTTTAATATAATATTTAAACTATTATGTATTATTATAGTTATGTAAGAAAGGGCGGGATTTTCCAATGTAAGACAGTTTGCTATTTTTATCAAAGTATTTGTGATATATTTAAAATATCATACTTTCTTTCGTTTTATTTTCATCTTCAAAACAAAACAAAAAAAAAAGGATATTGTTTTAATTTTTCATCAATTAGTTAAAAGTAAAAAAGTACACATGGAAGTTCATTTAAATAATTGTTAATTAAACAAAATAAAAAGAAAGCATGTAGAGAACTGATAAATTACTGATGTCCAATCGCTCCAGTTAAAAAAGTTGAATTAATATAATTATTTTTTTTTTTTTTTTTTTTCCTTTTATGAATATAGATTTTATAAGCCAATATGTAGAAAAGATGGAAAAATTAACCTTTAAACCTATGGTCTCTTATGCACACCCTTAACAATAAAATATATTTTTTAATTGTGTTCTTAACCCTTTTTATTGTTCAGACACTTTCAACTTAAGATAATATCTTCTAAAAATCAGAACAGGACAGGAATCTTCTTACAAAATTAGAGGGCACATTTAAAACCCTTAATTTAAAAATTTTTTATTTTAAGGGTTTATTAATTTAAATTAATAAACCCTTAATTTAAAAAAATCATTTTTTTTATATATATCTACGAGACACTCACTAGATATCCTTCACTGCATTTTTTTTATATTAAAGGAACTATATTTTCTACTAAATAGTCAAATTTCATCTTCAGATTCGTTCGCAATTTTCTGTGTTCGAAAGCATATATATCTCTTAATCATTTGTTTGATACTGAAAATCATGAGCCTAGTTGGATAAAGCATACACTCTAATCTTAACAAATATTTTCAAAACGCTGTGATATACTACTTACTTATCGATATTTTGAAATTTTTAATACTTTTAAATGGGGCTTGATTAATAGTATAACGAGTCTATATAAAGGGTTTAATTAATATATATGCGAGTCTAAAAAGCATTTTTGAGTTCGATTTTGTTGAAACAAACTTTCCTTTGTGTATAAGAAGGATAATAATCATATTTATATTACGTTTATGATCTGAGGCTAAATCATTATTTTTTTAAATATATTTCAAGGGGAAAAAATATCCTCCCTTTGTTAAAATATTTTTCAATAACAAATATTAAATTCTAAAAGAATTCGAAAGTGGAATACATGAGGCACTGGTAAGAGACAAATATAATACGTCTAGTTGAAATCAGATAGATAGTATAGATATTGATGAAAATTATACGTAAGTAATGGGTACATACCTTACAAGTTACAAGTTGATTCACTTACTTTGGTATTAAGCAAATAAAGCGTGGATTACATATCTTGCTAATGGAAATACTGTTAATGTATCTTACCTGTTTAATGAATCCAATATAATTCTGAAATCTCAAAATGCATAATTGAGGAAATTAAGACAAAAAAAAAAAAAAAAAAAAAAAAAAAAAAATCTTAATTTTTTTAAGCTTAAAATTTATTTATTTATTTGTTTTGCACGAAATACTTAAAATATAATATAAGATTTTAAGTGGAGTTGGACAATTTTTTTTTAAAATCTAAAACGTATTGAAAAAAAAAAGGACATCGCTTGCAAAACAACTCCATCATTGAAGAGGAAAAAATTAAATCGTGTCGCTCATTGAGGACGCAGGGTTAGAGGTCCTTGCTTCATTGGGTTAATTTTATAAAAGAATAAAATACCGGTAAGAACATTATGATTTAAAAATCACTTAACATTATAATTATTTAAAAAAATCTCAAATTTAATTTGATGAACGAGTTTGGTGATCTTTACAGACATCCGTGATATTGGGGCATATAAATGAAAAAACTGCTCTCGTCTCTTCTAAGTTTCCCATTATCGTCAACTCTATCATATTTTTTAATATTAACCATTGTTGAAAATCCTGCTTCGCAAAGATTGGAGTGTCCTTCCTTCATTATTTAACTCCACAAACATCTTAAAGTCTAATTAAATAGTCAATAAATTCACAAATTCAATCGAAGAGACTTCAGGAAAAGGGTAACACTGTTTATTAACACTGTTATCTTCACAGAATATATGCAAGGTTGCTCTCTCTCTCGAATCCCTCTTAACCTACTTTAAACTTGTATGTTTAAACAACAAAGTCTTAGTTTACCAGCCCAATTGTACCGAGAAAGACACTTCTTCATACAGCTCATTCGGCTCCTATTATTCTAAACAGGAGTCACTTCCAAACAACTTTACTACAAGCGATTGGTTCTAATGCTCCAAGTTACAAACATTTATCAGCCTGTTGTTACCATCTGTCTCCCTTTGTTCTTATTCTTTTCAATTTTATCTCGCTAATATATCACTATAGTTAATTCAATGCATTGCACTTCTTATTTTCATCTTATTTAAAAAAAAATCACGTCTCATTTTGTAGGTAAGGAGTTGTAATTTTGGGCAATTCAAATTTCAAAAAGTTTACAAGGATTATACTAAAAAAACTGGGAATAATCCATTGTCACAAGATAAAACATGGAAAATAAAAAAAAAAAAATGTATTTAGTTTTTTTTTTTTTTTTTTTTTTACTGGACCCGAGTATTTATTTTAAACAGGAATCCAGAAGCATTCAGAATGGATTCTTCACTTGCCAATTATTATGACTTAATTTGCTTGGGTTATCTGTATCATTTATTTAGTACATGGCACGATTTTTCTTACCACTTAGGCGTGCATTTAGTTAATGATACCTCATACTTAACTAAACAGTTTAATTATCATTCGCAGTTGTTAGTAACAATCCCATACAAAAATTATTTTGCAATGTATTTTATTTTTCCGTAGAACACTTGAAATAGTTTAACTGGGCTCCAATGTTCCGTTAGCCACGGATTGAGAGATACTGATCAATGGAAAACAACTGATCCATAAACAAATTTATTAAATATAAATATACTGAACTAAACCTCATTTCACTTTGAAATTTGAAATCAATATGTCCTGCGATATACATATCATTACTGCTCGAAATATTCTTTAAAATTGGATGGTAAAAAGCAGAGCATTGAAAATGACATTATTTAGCAAAACTCTTGACATATGATAACTATGAATTCTTGCATGCTTGATACCAACTCAAGTTTTTGTTATCAAAAAGTAATATTTGAACAATGAAGGACTAAATTAATTCTATAAATTTAGCATTAGAAAAAATTAATTGGATTGTTAATAATGTATTCGATCAAAGATTGTAAGAAAATTCTAAAATAGATATATTCTAAGCAGGTTTTGAGGATCACCAACCCCTCACCCTATTTGCCATTTGGATTTAAAACTAGTTCATCTCGTCTTTTTATGTTATTTTTGTACTACTGCTTTATTATTGATTAGAGAACTAAGAATTTTGTGTATTTTTATTAAAAAAAAAAAGAGGGGGTCCTTTATTAGAATCTTAATTCTTGTTTAAACAATGTTGAAACTAAGTGAGGGTTTTTTTCTGCGCCCCAACTTTTCTTAGACATAGAAGGGTTTTTATATCCCCCCCCCCCCCTTGAGGGACAGATATTCCGTAGTGATTTTGTGTTTGACTTAGATATCGCCAGTTGCCGAAAAGGACAGTGAGCATATAATAGTCCATTTATCTCAACTAATATGAAATTATCCCTATTATATCCCTAATATCGCTTACATTTATCCTTATCCAAACCTTTTTGTACCTCAAACTAAGATGAACACATTTATAATTGATTTTTTTTAAAAAAAATTATTATTTATGGGTAATTTTTGCATGCAAAAACCAACAAAACTAAAATTTTTAGCATGAAATTTTATTTGTTGGGAAAATTATCTATGAAAACTTAAATCCCTTCCCAACTTTACTTTTTTGGTTATGTATTTATTTTGTGACAATAGTCTCCATATGTATATTTGCAATGGAAAACTACTCCCTTTCTCCATTGTTTTTAGAAATGATTACCGGTCGTTACAGTTATCCAGTAAAACGTTCTAATGGAACGACAATCTAATAAATTAAAATTTTGAGAAAAGCCAATAAACAAATGCAAATAATAAAATTCTAGAATATGAACAGAACTTCTAAGTAGTTACTTTTTGAAAATATTTTGATAGGATTCACTTCGAAATTTTGTTTTATATAAGTTTATTTTTTAATTACGAAAATAAGTAGACAGGGTCAAATGTACTGAGCTAAGATAGGAACAGGAACAGACTTTCCCATTCTTCAAATCAAAACCTGCTTTATTGCAGTATAAAAACATATGTTTTAATTATTCATCCCGTTCCCCTTCAAATTAAGAACAATACAGCTAAATCCGAGTTATTCCGATTTTGAACAGATAGCTCTAAAGATGCGTTGTTAATCTCTTCATCAAAATCCAAATTAGATCGTTTTCCATCTGTTTTTCCCTTTCTTTTTCAAGTTTGATAAATTTTGGGAAATGAATAAATGTGTTGTTTTCAGTTTTAATTACTATTCAAATATGCTTTACAGATCAATCCAGTATTATATAAAATTATTTCAACTTTCCAATCCCCATTGAAACTAAATACAAATTGTTTTATTTTTGATTATAATTACATAAATACAGGGAAATCCTAAAGCTATTCGGAAGATGAATAGTTTTTCTTAAGATGCAATTGTTAATCTTTCCCATTCACATATTATATATCTAATCTATTATAATTCTTTCTAATCTATTATATTTCTATAATAGCGTTTTCTTTCAGTTTCTCTCTGTCTCTCCCTATCTTTCAAATTTGATTAATTGAATTGATAAATTAATAAACGTGTTGTGGATTTAATTTTAATTGCTAATAAACTGGTTTACAGATTAATTCAGTGCTACATCAAATTATTTCATGTTTCGTATCGACACTGGAATAAAGATAGGATGTTTTATTTCTGATTATGTTACTTACTCATCATTTAGCAAATATAAAAACGAAATTTATCATCATTCATATCCCCCCCCCCTTCCTAATCATTTACAAAAGAAAAATAGCTATTGGATTGCACAAAAAGATTGTCGCGCTTACTCAAAACTATTTGATATTTTTAAGAGAGAGCGAGAGTTGATTTTTTTTTTTTTTTCCTTTTTTTTCTAACGTGTTAAGTTAAGCAACTGATAATTCAGTTTTTACTTTTTGTGTCTAATGTGTCTTAAATTTTCTTTTAGTAAAAAGA
>BMAW01065638.1:403948-423193 GCA_019974015.1 Nephila pilipes | reverse complement strand
GAAAACATGAATAAAAAAATTATTATTTTAAAATTTTCATAATAAAACCGAAATATAGAAATAAATTAAGAATTATAACAGTTACCTAACAGCTTTCGTCAAATCTTTAAATTTTGGCATAAAATTTGTTAAGGTCTTTAACAGCGGTCACTGTCACTGAAATACTTGACCATAAACGAAGTTGCACAAAAATTCTATTTATTACGAAGTAGTTCTGCCCAAGTTCGCTGGTGGCCTCAGCAGTGTGCAATTTCACACTGATTTGTATAGAATCAAGCAATATCGGAAGCCAAGTGGTTATGGTAGTGAGCTCTTGGCGGTGTCAATATCGTCGAGTCATGAGTTCGAGTCCGGATCCACTAAAGAACCAACTTGTAGTGGGGTTGATGCACGTTAAATCTGTCGAAGCTTTAAATCCTGCCATTGCAGGGTTGGGGAAGTTTAGATAGGGAGGTGCCAGCTCAGATGTCGTTTTTATCACTTGATGGAAGCTCTAAATTAAGAGGTCTGCCTTTTTAATAACTGTTTAGGGCCCTCCGAGTGGGAGATTTACACCGACGGATCAAGGATCGGTTCCGAAACTAGATTCGCCGCTTGTGTCTACCGTCAGAGTGTCCTAAATAAGGTGTACATATTTAAACTGAATTCTTTTAATTCATTTTTCCAGGCCGAGTTTTCCGCAATTGGGTTTACCCTTTTATGGACCATCTCTCATAACTTCAAAATTTCTATTTATTCCGACAGATTATATCATCAATATTACTTCTGCAAAATACCAGAAATAAATCGACCTTTATTTAATATTATTAAAGAAAAATTAGCAATTTATTCTGAATTTTATAACTTATACTGGGTTCGGGTCCAGGGCGAAGATTATTACAGTGAAGCTACAGATTCATTTGCAAAACTCGCTGTGACTGATGGTGAGGAAGTGAATGTCCCTGTCCCTTGGTCTCATATAGTTAAAATTTTAAGAAATAAGCTTCTTTCTGACTGGGAGTCCTGGGAGTCAACTTGTAATACTGGTATTCGGGTTCAGTCCTATATTCCAAGACCAAATCTGAATTTTTATTCCATTTCAGGTTTTATTACTCCCTTCTTAACTGGTCATGGTCCCTTCGTTTGTTATTTAAATCGTTTCTATTCGAAAAATACAAATTTATGCTCCTGTGGCTCTGTTGGAGAGGCAGACCACCATGTTTTCTCTTGCCATTTTACGAAATGTTTTCATTTAAAATGTCCTGTTGTTCAAGCGAAACCTATTTGGCTAAAGTCCGCGTGTGAAAATCCTAATTTCGTTTCATGCTTAAATCCTGTATTCTCACGGCTCGTAAGATTTCCCAACAATTTTCATAAATGTTTCAATGTTTCGTTACATTTCTAAATTATCAATTTTTAGTGCTTTTAATTGTATACCTTGTATATATGTATATATTTTTATCTAGTGCTTCATTTATGGATTTTTTAATATTCCTTTCTGTGTTTTTGTGTAATTTTTCTATCGCCGGGAGTCTGTCTGACGGCTGAGTCATTGTATCATCATTTCAGCATCCGGTATTACCGGAAATCGTGAGGTTATGGGGTGCAGATTGATATACATTCAAAAATAAAGTGAAATCTGAGAAATCGTCGTTTGAACTATGATTCACCCATCTGTAAAAAAAAATTTCTTGATTACGTTTCCTTTTAATTTCCGGAATTATGTTTTATTCATATGTTCCTTGCTCCAACATGTACTGTTTTTCGTTACTCTTTAGTAAAAAACAGTAAAAAAATTATATTTGCCAATAAATGTTGAATGCAGGGGTGATTGTCTGCGGTTTGTAGCTCTAAGCCCATTTGGTGAACACGGTCCTTTTGAGTATTCTGCCAATACCCTTCATGTTGCTTCTAAGAGTGACGTTTATAAACAATCGATCAAAAAAAGTTGTTTACAATCGAAATAAAAATAGCAAAATATCTAGACATAAAATCACTACATAAAATCTGTACAATGAAATATTAGTTACTTAGTAAATTTAACAAGATTCAGTGAAATAAGCTTAAAATAATTTTTAGAAAACTTATTTAAATTTTCAATTCAAGCCTGCATGATGATGCCTTAGTGTGTAATTTCACGTGTATTTTTTTATTACCCAAATAAAATATCTAGACTTGGAACGACCCTCTATAATTAGTTTCAGTGGCCATTGTTTCAAAGTTAAGCAATCAATATTTTTACAGTCAATTTAAGAGACATTCGGTGAATCTTAAGTCAATTTATTCAAGATATGAATATTTTATTCATCGTCTCTCTCTCTCTCTCTCTGTGTGTGTGTGTGTGTGTGTGTGTGCGTGGGTGTCTACTAACATCACAGGGTTTGAAATCTAGTTTAGAATTTATATAAAAGTTTAATCTCTTACCAAACCTGAATGGATGTAATCAAAAATGTTGAAGTTTTGCGCTATATCCGCAAAGGATCCATAATCAAAATTGATCTGCTACTCATAATCACTAGTGAAACCGCAATTCCTACTCTACGTTAACTATCAACCACCCATTACTAATTTCACTACTTTCAATATTGAATTTTCCGTCGATTTCCCATACCTTTCCTTAGTGTCATTCACTGTTCTTACATTTACCTTAATTTCGGGTAGATAAGCAGCACTGCCGTATAAGCCGCAGAAAAGCATTCCGAAACATGGCACTCAATATTCATTTATTCAGTAATGCCCTTCCATATTGATGTAATTATAATTTATAATATTTTAGAACGTTTACAATGTACTATAAACAACTTACCTTGGACTTGCCCCAAACGAACTCTGCTGATTTCTAATAAACATTATTTTTACGGATTCGGTAAACTTTATTTGTCACCATATATAACCATATTATGAAAAAGATTACATAAATTAGATAAAGAAATACAATTTTATAATTACAATAAACTACATTTATTTATACAAAATCTTCTAAATCCGGCTTTCAGAAGTCAAAATTAAATAAATCCATACGAACAATGTCACATAAATAATGACCATAAATGCTATTTTCACCATTGTTCTAAATCACTCCTTTTAACGCCACTATCTTCAATGATTTCAACAGAAAGTATACATGCAATCTGAGTCTTTACACTGAGCCAACCCTACCGTTGTTAAACGAGTTTCAAGCGAGTTAGAATTTGATGCATTGCCTAAGCGTAACCTGAGCGCTTGTATCAGGGTAAAATGTCGCCTTGATTTCTACATTTACCGTTTCACTTGTGCATAACTTACGGTCTAAACTAGCGAAGTTCTAGTTAAAGACAGAGGGATAATAAAATTCCTTCAGATACGCCACCTCAGTAGCTTCACCGCAGACATTGAATTTCAACTTTTAAACACGTATAAGCCGAGGCTTATCTACCTGATATTACGGTAATTTATTTCGCGTTTATCACATTTTATTTTATTGGAAAGGGAGTTGAAAATTTAAATATAGTTAATATCAAAAAAGTAAAACCAGATGATAGTTAAAGGAAAGGTTCACGAATAGGCTACATACATAAAAAACATAAAATCTGTCTAGTAAAATGTTAGTTTTTTAGTAAATTTTAAAAAAATCAGTGAAAAAAAGCCCTGAAAAATAATTTTTAAGAAACTGATTTAAATTTTCATTTGGAGCAATTCTGCACTCAACAAAGAGCTGCATTTCTCCACCTTTGTTCATGTTCAAAGCCATTTTTTTACATTTATTAAAACTCAAATTTGGTAGTTTCCATCATTGGATATTTCGAATTTCACATCAATTTATACATTCCTGAATAGTTCGGCTATAGCATTCAAATATTCATCCCCTTCGTCAGTAAAGATGTTATATACCGTCATAATTATTTCCCTTGATAAATAAACGACAGCTTGAGCATTCAATATTATGTTTAAATAAATGAAAATACAAATAAATTGTCCTATCAGGATACTTGTCAATGCTATAAAGTGATTCAAAGAAGGAATATTTTGACTATGTCACTTACTACTCTTCCCCACGTAAAACTATACGATGATATAAAAAAGTAATTTTTCATTTGTTAAACCTATGTGTTTGGAATTCTTTCTTTATACTCAAGAAACTGCCCCAGAAAATGGAAGGAGAGAAGGAGAAAGAAAAGAAAGAAGAAACGAAAAAGTATATATATATATATAAAACCATTTTTAAGTTTCAGGCATAGCCTTATAGAATGTTTGATTCAAGTTTCAACCTAAGTAAAAAAAATCAGCGAAGATTTAATAATAATTTCTGAATTTCAACAATTTTCTGAAGGGAAAAAAATCAGCTCCTGCAGATTATAAAATGAAAAACATTTTTTACGATGTAAAGAATGCCGGAGAAAAAAAATACAAGGAAAGAAACGTCGTTTAGATGGAAGGGATAAAAAGATAAACCCGCTTTATGTCCAAATTGTTTTGACAGTTTCCGCCAGAAATTAGTCACTGATAACATTTGATTAGTTTATTTTTTAAAACTACTTTTGTCTTAGTTTACATTTTAGTATTACATTTGTTTTGTAGTTCATGTTAGGACTTATTTGTAACAAAATTCTTTGTAGTCATCACGGCTATAAACGCCATTTGCATATGTGTGATTTAACTGCACCATGAATACAAATGGCGACTATACCCGTGAATAAAAAAATTACAAAAACGTGTTTTTTTAGTTGTCACACCCTCTAGGATATTGTTCTATAAAAATGACATTGCTAGTTCCACCCACATTTTAAAACTGTCCGTGAAAGTGTTAAAGTGTGTGTTTAATAAGAGTATCAAGATGTACACCAATTAATATAAAACTTTTCTAAAGTAGCATTCAGCAGTAGGCACGATGCGCGTTCAATTAAGGGATTAAGGTTTTCAAGCCCTGAGAGTTTCTTAAGCAACATTGTATTTTCAGGAGAATTATGCTGACACAAAGTGTATCGTCTCACGCTTTCTTCATTGAGAGTTTGGGATAGTATTTGAGTACTGTCCGCTTCAAAGAGCTCACTTTTTTTCTCTTTTGTCATTAGTATTCACTTAACTCAAGAAGCGAAGCAGAATGTCACACATCCTTGAGTTAGCATCGAAGCAAGGCTTAAATTTGAGAGTGAGAAAAAAAAAAACCGTATTGAGCTTCGTTGCTTTTGAAGAGGTAATTAGATTTTTTTCCCTTACACCTTCCTTCCAACCCTCTTCCTTTGAATGAATATGTGTTCGTAAATATATCCAGAGAAAGTATGTGAATCTAAATCGAAAATGTAATTTACTTACCATTAAGTAACTTCGTGGGTAGGCAAACAAAAGACAATCTTGTATGAGTTCAAGCTTAAATTTTTAAAGTATCTATAGTAAGTTTCCTTTTTTATCAGTTTTTTTTACACAAAAGATTCACAGTAAGTTATCGTGAAATGGCTTTTCGAACAATTTGTAACTGCCTTATTACACCTAAAATGAAAAACTGATAGGGAAATCGATTGCTAGTTAGAAAATGTAGTACCCATTTTTGTGACGAAAAGTGTTCTACTGCCAGGTAATCGAACGTGCAAAGTGTAACTTCGAAGTATTAAAACTAGAAATCGCTTTTGATTTTTATCGAAATTATACAGCAAATACAATTTATGAGTTCAACAGGTATTGTTAACAAGTCTTCAGTAAAGCAGTTTGGAATCATTAAGCAAATACATAAGGATTGGTAAGTGGAAAACAGTTTTTTAAACGATGTAATTACTTTTTTAAAAATTAGAAATATTTAAATTACCCAATAAAACTCTTAAATTACTTTTTTTAAAAGCCTTTTCCAACTTAGTCGCTTTTTCTCCTTCCCCCAGAGCTTCTGCCTTAAAAGAAAAAAAATGATTCTACTGCAGAGAATAGAAATAATTCTAAGGAGCTAAATTCAATGACACAATTTGCTCAAAGTGATACACATTTAAAAAAAAAAAAGCGCATATAGTATTGGTATATAACTGGCAAAGTAAATATAATTAATTACTACTAGTCACTTATAAATTACTAAGCAATCAGAGACAAAAGCAAAAGTAAGACATCAGTGAAAACCTTCAATCAATAACACTCAGGGTAAGTGCTATTGAATGATGGTTCGTCTTATTAACGTCGCTTTAGATGAAACACAAGGGCTATTGGCGACGGACTTCGTAATTCTGAACCTCGTTCAAATGATGTGAACGACTCGTCCCTCTTCTAACTTCCTCACTACGCTAACGGAGGACTTCGTGAGCCTCGACAGATTTAACATACATCAGCCCCTGTAGTCTTTACTATGTCGTTATAACTTTTATGTTAAATGTCGTTATCACTTTGTTAATTAAAAATGTTTAAATTCCCATTATAAAAGTCTTTAACTTATCAGCACTTTCTTTTTTTTCCTTCACCTGAAATTATCTCTTGGCAAATTGTTTTTCGTACATATTTCTTAATAGTTATTTTTAAATAATATTAGAACAAAAAAATTGGCTTTAATTGGCGTATTAATACAATAGATACCTCCCTTCTCTTTTATAAGCGAACATCCAAGGCGCAGGAACCAACTAATGAACATACACAAATATTGGACATTAATAACTATGTAGATTGTATTATATCAGATATACGATTTAATTCTTGCATGACTTCAGAGTATGCATGTGTGTGTATATAGACACACACACATACATACATATCTGATACTGTTTATATATATATATATAACACATCGATCAATAACTCCCGAGTCTAAAATTGAAAACAACATTTTTTTTTGCAAAATTTTTTTTTATTCATCAACATAACACCTTTTGTTAATCACCTTTTAGGGTGATACAATCGTTCCAACGCTTTTCCAAAATCTTCCCAAAAAAAAAAAAGCCGCAAGAAATCTTTTTGTTGCAGTAAATAGACGTCACTTAGCTTTCTGAATCCATGAGCTCGTTGCTGTTTTGTTTCATCAGCAATCGCGGCACCCACTTGGAAAAAACCCTTTTCACTTCGCTTCAAAAACCTTTTCCTGGTCCGATCTATTTAAAATTTTGACACGTTTTCAAGCAAGGTTGGTACTCTAGAAGACCGCAGTATGCGGTTTACTACGAGCGCCATCTCTGGGTTAGTCTCAGGAGTTATTGATCGATGTGTTATATATATATATATATATATATATATAAATAGTGCAATTATTATATTTGTAAATAAAGGAGGGAGATAACAAATCAATCTTAGCTTGTTTTTTGAATGTATTAGAAAAGTAATTGAAAATATCTCTTCTACCCAAACTGTTCCACTCAACGTATCAAAAAAAATTTTAAGCAATAACTTTAAACTGTATTATATCTCAAATGTGGGCAATTCCATTATCCAGTTTCAATTATTATTACAAATAATACAAATTAGATAATTTTAAAATTTAAATTTTCATTTTTTTAAAAAAAAATGTACATGCTTTTAATAACTGTATGCTAGATAAAATTTTCATGTCGGGATAAAAAATCTTCAACTCAATTTTTTTTTAAAAAAATGCATGAAATATTCTGCTAAATCAATGCTAAAAAAAATTAGGTAATGGTATTTTGGTGTAAAATAAGTATATACCCACTATCTGTTGGTGAAAAACAAGAGTTTCCAAATTTTTTCCAACATTGACCCCTTTTGAAAGAATGATTTTCTTTATAGACCCTTTGCATTTTTCTCTATAATATACAGCATACAATAAAATCACAATACTAATAACTGTAACAAAAAGTCTTAAATATATTAATTCAACTAAAAATATCGATAGAAAATTAGAAAAAAAAAGTGCTTTTTTATTAGTTTTATGCTTTATTTTTTATGCTATTTTTATTTTCAATTTCACAAATATAAACAAGATTTCAGAAACACAGAGTGTAATTGCACAATAGATTGATTTAAATTAAGGTGGTAGTTGTGCGTCATGTATTGATACTAAATTTTTTTTAAAATTTGGTCTGAAATTGCTTATCATTGTATAACTAACATAACAAATATGAATATATATTTTATTAAACCATTTTTCAATTTTACTTAATTATATGTAATTATAATATAATTTTTTAAGAAATTAAATGCGATGGTTGTGTTTGACAATTTTCCACATAATACTTTTTATACTTAAACAACAAAAAAAAAGGTATTGACCTCCAGTAACCCACTGGAATACTATAGACTTTTGAAACTTCCATAGAACCTAAACTTTCTATCTGAACCCCGTTAGGAATCCGTAGAGCAAATAAAATCAATGAGTCGAGTTACAAAACAAAATTCATAATTTATGAATATTAATTACATGTTACAGGTTGATTTTCCTCTGAATATAATGTTTTATTGATCAGGCAATGAAAATTCGATACTTACAGATAATGTCAGCTATAAATATTCTCCTGTACTTAAGATGTAAAAGGATTGACCAAAAAAATATATTTCTGACATAAAAGTTTTCGAAGAAATCTAAAAATCTGCGCTTGTCAGCCAAAAAATATTTCAAAATTAAATAACATAACAACAAATCAATAAATAATTAGGATTAAATCTAAGAAAAGTAAGTTGGAAAAAGTACGATTACATAAAGTTAAACATAACGTAAAGGAATTGCGGTGTTATAAAAAAAAAAAAAAAAAAAAAATTGTTCTTAAGGCTACATTCTTAAAATGAAATAATTTACTAACATTTTATTTAAAATGATCGAACAGTTCAAAACCGTTCTTTCCCCGTAAAAGGAGCAAAAGTTTTTAGCTATTCCTTCAAATTTAAATGAAGTTTTTAAAAAAAAAAAATACTCTCGTTATTTATGCATTAAAACCTAGGCACAAGCGTTTTCAAATACTCAAATGAGAAAGACAGAAAGAAAAGAAAAGAAGGGGGGGGGTGGAACTTAAGCAAATGCTTGAATAGGAAAACGATCTACTGATGGAAACTCAACCATCCATTATAAAGCAACCAATAAAAAGATGTACACTAGTTTTTAGGGTGTTGCCAAGTTGGAGTCCAGCGTTTTCATATGGTCATGCAATAAGACAAGCTCCAAAATCAAAAACATATTTCGGATGAAAAAAAAACTGCGCAAAATGCCACCCAGAACTCTGAAACGGAAAGCGGTGTAAAATTACTACGCTTGCATCAGAAAGCTACCATTATCTTCAAGGTTTTCCAGCACTGCTATTAACTAAACTTTGTCGTTTACCCCAGATGATGGAAAAGAAGAAAAAAAAAACTCCGCACATTTTTGTCTTGTTTATGATTTCTCGGCCACAGCTCTGCTCTTTATAAGTTTCTACCTGAAGCATTTTATTTCTTTACTGTAAAACTTTCCTCACCTGCCACTTTCGCCAACAACCGGATGTAAATTCGTGTCTAGTAATGGTTACCTTTCACAGTTGTCGTGTTACATGACAAACGGGTGTCTAATGAGATGCAGTTTAGCACTTTAAGTGTCATGTTTTGATGCATAATAGAAAAAACAGAGACAGCTAAACATAAATAGAGAGACCGTCTGGTATAAAACATACACAGTGAAGGAACTTCAACTACCATTCAACACAAGACAGGAAATCCTCTCCGCAGCAACATTTTTTTCGATCTTCCTCTGTAACATGAAAATATAGGTTGAGAAAAATACGTTTCTTGTCCTTGTTTTGGATGAGATTATCTTTTTAAATGAACTCATATTAAAAACTAAACAAAGTTTATCTAAAGAGAATGAAAGTTATTTTCCAGATAATTTTACCACAATCGTGAAAGCTTATCATTTCAAAGCTTATGAAACCCTTGAGAAGTTACAAGACAAATCAGCTTTCTTCTACGAGGCACAGAAAAGTTTTCTTTATTTTGAACTGACGTTTATTTTAAGTTTTCTATTACACTTATTTTATTGATTTATAAATTGTTTCCGTAGGTAATTCATAGCCTCTCACAAATAAAAAAAAATTTAAAAAAGTAGGGCTTCTTCACCTTTTGACCTTTCCATCTTGTTCCTCAAGACCTTCGCATTACCCCGATGACCGAGTTTTTGTAATTACCCTATTCTAGTTCACCGCAAATGGTTCGCAAAACTTTATATCACACTGATTATTTCTTTTTTGTTTGATTGCAAATATTAGCATCTATTGTTTATGTAAGAAGACTTTTTTTGGTGGCTTGTTATGTTGTGCTTAGGATACATTCACTAGCGTTCTACGAGGTAAGTTCCGGACGGTACCAAATGATGTTATCGGACTGCGTGATACCAAAATATCAGGCTCCAAACAATTTCATCCTTTTTTTTTAAATGAAAAATCATTGAACTACTGAAATTTTAGCGAGAGACTTGGGGGGGGGGGGAATCTTATTATATTAACTTTGAATTATTTCAAACAATGGCATACATTTCCTTTAAAATTGCAAAATTGTAGACTTGCGAGCATGGTACATCTTCATGTGATTTTTGTATAGCCACAACCCACTTTTACAACTGTTTCGAATCAATATGCTCTACTGACACATTTTTTTCTCATACGCCACGCAGTTTTTGCGTGATTTTTTTAATCTTTCGTACTAATTTTAAAAAATTGGAGACCCATTTTATTTGCACCAAATTCTTACAATTCTTCAAAGAATTCCTGATTACACTAGATTAGCGGTAGCTATTCTTTACATTTGACGTGCCATAAAAACAATCTGATGTAAACAGATTAATTCAAATAAAAAATAAATAACAGAAATAATAAACATCAACTCATTAAAATTAAAACAGTAAGGAAAATATACATCGAGGCGTTCAGCCTTAAACAAAAATGAAGTAGAAATAATACATGTAAAGATTCATTCAGATTAAAATTAGGAGAATTCCGTCTCCTGTATTTAGTCCTTGATGACCCTCAATTAGTTAATAGCAAAAATTCATGAATAACAAAAATACGAAAGCTAGTTTAAAAGTCTTATGATAAAATTTACTTAAAGAAAGTATAACACTTTCCCAATAGTAGTAAATTACCGCTTCTAAATCTGGAGACATCTTTCCGGTAATTCTAAATAATTTTATAATGTTACAAAGGCTAAAAGAGAATATAATTTAATTTTCTCAATACAATAACTTATCTTAACTGCAATTTGTAAAAACTACGATTATATGTAAAGTAGCGAAAAATTGTTAAGATATAACTCACACGCACACGTCATTTCTAAATGAAAATCATCATTATCATAAATGAACATCAACGTTAAATTGACAAATGAAAAATTAATTTTAAGCTGCAGCACTTACTTGCTAGTTTTTTTTTTCTAGCTGAAGCTTTATTTGAAATTGTATTTTGATATATATATACGTTTAATCAAAAATTAAACCATCATTTGAAAAAGAATATCGGTTAATCTACTTTTATACGATTTAATTAAATAACTTTAGCTATCTAAAGTTTGCTATTTGAGGGGTACCCTAAAAAGGAAAAATACATCAAGAAAAAAAATTATCTTATTTTAATTATATTTTTTTTAAATACCAAATGTTATTGCAGATGTTAAAAACAAATGTTTAATACAAAGTGGGTTATACTATTTCAATTACCTTCAAATTTTTAAATTGCTTTTTCTCAGTTTTTTACTTTTCAAGATGTTCAAGTATTCAAAATGCTAAGGATTTTTTAAACTTTGAAAAAAAATTTTTTTTTTCCTGCTGTCTTGATTCCCCCCCCCCCTTCTTTTGGCTGTCTGAATAAGAATTTATATTAGTAATATTTTAATTCTTTTTTTAAAAAAATCTACAAACTTAGATACAGTAGTTTTTTTTACTGTTTTTTTTTTTAATATGTGATAGAAAAAAGTTGTAAAACTATATAAGTAACTCTAGAATAACAAAAACCCATGCACAGAATTGTGAGGAACACTTCTTCATCTTGAGAGAAAAAACTACTTAAAAAATATTAAATTTTAAAATTTTAAATTTTTAAATATTTTGAAAAAAAAATTATAACGTTAAATAATTGTTGATTTGAAAATAAAATTTTCTTCTGAAATACAAATTGTATGTGCAATCAAATATGGTTTATTTTAACTTTTTCTTTTAAATATCTAACAAAAAAAAATGCCCACAGAATACTGTACCCCTTTAATTAAAAATCAAGCACAATCTATTAAAAAAGAATAGTCGAATAAAAGAAAGTAAATTTAGGAGAAAAATGAAATTCTTACCCAATGCAATCAAGACTCAAATTGTGCGCCTTGATGTTCTATATCACGGGACTCAAAAAGTACGCCAAGGGTGTATTTAACCAAGGGGTAGTACAGAGGAGGGGGTGAGAACTGCAATACAAACTTCCAATAGGCTTCTTCAGTCCGATAATAATCAGTTTTTCTTATACATTATTATTATACAATAATGATATATTAGAAGATACAGTAAACCTTATCATTTGATTATCAACATAGTATAGCAAACACTGGAGTGATTGTTGCTCGATCTGTTATTAAACTCTGCTTATTACTGTCTATAAGTGACCGGTATCTTGTTTTGATCCATTAACCTGGATTTTAATCAATATCTTATTATCTTGAGGCATTCCTTGCGGAGTGAAAGTCTATTTATATTCCCATTATGCGAATCATGATTAAGACGTGGAAGGTGATTGAAAGTTTCAAGGGCCTTTGTTTTTGTTCTGGCTTTTCCACTCACTAATTTGTTTTTGCATTGGTTGCAGCATCACCCATCTATTCAAAATTATAAATTAAATTGAGAAATAACAGCTAGGGTAATTCTATGTATTAAAAAAAAGAGAGGAGGATGCAAATGCTAAAAGGACATTAGGCCTTACAAAAGTGCATGAATTGCAATAGTAGGATAACAAATACACACCTTTAGGCAATATTTAAAAACGACATTGATTAACATTAACAACAATTAACACTTATTTATTCAATTCGTTCTAAGGCCATTTTTTCTTGTAATGATACATCAACATCTTTTTCGGAATGAGATTGATTTTAGATAAGGAATTCATTTGGCTTATTTGATAAAATTAATATGATTTTTAAGACCTTTTTGGTGGGAAGTAAGTTTATTTCTACTCATTGGGGTGAAATTCAAAGTTAGGACACTTTTATTTATTTCTTTTTATGTTACACTACATGATATTTATGTATAATGTTTTATAAATACTTCATTCTGCAAGAAATGTGTAAATTAAGATATATTTTACATTCTTAGATAATGATGGATTTATAAAATTGCAGAAAACAGGGATTAACACACAATAGAACACAACAAGTCGTGCAAACGAATCTTGTCCTCCATTAACGTATCTTGTTCCTTTAACCTTTATTGTTCGAAAATTGACGAAGTTGGCGGCAAGTACACTTCCCACGGTCTTAGAAAAGATAAAACTCACTTAACTCTTAACTTAAACTTTACTTAAACTCGATTGATTTCATAGCACATAAAATCCACATACAAAGGTATACCACTTTTGGTGCATGACGGTTATAAATAATATATATCATGCACCACCGGTGGTACACTTTATCGCAAAGGTGTCATCATTTGAAACAGCAAAATAAAAAAAAAAAAAAATTCAGATTCCGCATTACTTTTGATATTTTACATAAACCTTAAAAATTATTTAGCTGCTTCAATGCTGGAAGAGAGAATAAGAATTGACAATCTCCATATTTATTTGTCGTATAAATGAAACATTTTTTTTCCGGTTTAATTTTATAAATATTTTTTTACTTAGGATGAGTTTATTTATATTGCTCATTTAAAAAAAAATAACAGAAATTTTTTTTTTACAAAGCAAGCAAGTTAATGTGGTCTGTAAATATGTTTGAATCTATCAGAGAAAATTTTGAAAGTATTCTAGAAATAAAATTACTCATAAAAATATAAAAATAGTAAAGAAAGGAAACTTACTAAATGCTAAAAATAACAATTGTAGCGTTGCATATATTGCAGAGATTTTTTTTCTAATGAAATTTAATTGAGATAAAACTTAAATAATAATTTTTAAAACGAAGCTTCTTTAATTAAGGATTATTCATATTCTAAAACGAAAATGGGAAAAAAAAATATTCTATACCATAAGAAGGAACTATTTTTCGGTGTGGAATGAAAATTACTCTTTTACTTATAAAATATAGAAAAAAATGCATTACATGTTCATTGATTATTGGCATACATATAGAATACAAAGTGAACATGTTAATATCTACAAAATTGCTTTTCTACCACTGCACAAAGCTACCCCAAATCCGTTCTAATTCTGACTTGAAAACGATGAAGTATTGGTAATTTAAGAAATATGCAAAGAATGTTACTATTTAAACAAGAATTTATTTCAAATAATTAATTTTTAAGCATTCCAAAAAATGTAATATTCAAAACATCGAAATTTATATTTTTGGCTTTTTAATACAAAAATATGGATGGTAGTGGTTATTTTAGATTAAAAGAAATAATACTGATAAAATGTATTTGATGATAAATGTAAAAAATGAATTAATCATTTTTTGTAAGAGGAATCATGAAAAACTCCTGAAGATATATTTTATGGGTATTTAAAACAGAAAACATATAAAATGTCTAAAAATATAATCAACCTTCATTGAATAAAGCATTTTATAATGAAACAAATACACGATAAGTTACTTTTGTTCAAATCTATAACATTATAAGCAATACAAGAATGTAAAATTAATGATATTTTTTAAAACTTATCTAAGAATGTATTATTACATAAAAATAAAAGTTCACTGATCGTTGCAGTCCGAATGATAAAAGAAAGGGAACATAAAGTATAAAAACTAATTCAGAATCAGGACTTGAAAATAAGATGTAGATATTCGCGTTTTTTAAAAAAATGTATTGTTCTCTCATGTTCTTAAACGTATAAAATGTACTAGCTATAATTCTAAAAGATAGAACCATGAAAGGCCACTGAAGATTTATTTGATACACTCAAAAATATAAAATATATAAAGCACCTTTTTTTCTATAACGAAATCATCAAACTTTATTATGTTACAGTTTTATTGGAAGCATTTACATGAAAAATCACTTTTCATTATATCTAAGACAACACGATCATATCTATGATAACACAACAATTGTAAAGAGCGTAGATTGCAATGATATATTGACCGTATTTAATATTTTCGGGTATATTATTAAATAAAAATTAATATCGCTGATCTCAGTTGTCATAAATCATCACTTAAGGAGAAATAAAATACAAAATTACATTAAATCTAATTCATTATCATTGTTTTTTAAAACAAATTTCGTGACCTGAATGCATTTTCATACTTTAAAAAATAGACACCCCCACCCACACACACACATACTATTTTATGATAACTTGTAAAATGAGAAACTTCAATGAAAAAGGGACTTTTCGGCATACATGTTTCCGATTAAAGTTTATTTGAGTAATTTTTAAAAAGGGAGAAAAAGGAAACGGGAGAAAAATGGAATTTCAATGAGATACATGCATTCATTCCAAGTACTTACAAATGTTTATGATTTTCTAGTAGTTTTGTGGGCCTGTTGATCGATCAAACCTTGGATTTAGTTAGCCGGGCATCGTGGTTAGTAAGATAGCTGTGCCATCCGTTTCACTACCTGTAACAGAAAAAGATTTATTTAGCAGTCATATTTAGAAAAAAATATAAATTTTATTTTCTATGATTCCTTTTTGGCTCTTAAACGAAAGAATAATTGAAGAAAAGAGTATGTTCCTGTAACTTAATACTAAGAATTAGTTGAAAACTTAACTAAATGTAAAAAATTTTACATGCTATTTCGTAAGAGCTGCTGATTCTATAGCCAATCTAATTCAAGAAAGCTAAGTTTCCCAAAAGGAACACAGTATGCAAAGCTATTCACTTTAATTTTATCTACATAACTAATTTTTCATTACAAAATAGCTCATATTTTATTTAAAATAATAATAAAAAATTTTACAAATAGGTACAAAATTCTCTAAAAATTTTTTTTTATCCACCTGAACAACAGAAAAGGGTGGTCGGAAGAAGACGAAAATCAGTATTATAAAAATTTTCGTTTCTTTTCTTTTTCCGCTATCTGTTTTTTTTTAATAATAGCGTTTATCAATTTTATTTAATTTATTGAATTTTCCCATTCATTAAGCAGCTTTATCCGATCCGTCAAAAGTTTAGGTACTTTTTGCATTGTTTCTAAATAATCCTAATGAATCCACAGAATCGTAAGATATACACACAAATATTTCGCGAATTAAAAATCATACATTTGTTTAAAAAGGCGGGGGACGTCTTCCAGCCTTCTCAGCAGCATAGTGAAGGAGAAAGAATGTTTTAAACTCTGCAACTCTCACATTCTCTGAACCAAAGACTCCCAACTTTTTTCAGTCCACGTACCCCCAGCTGATTCAGTTCCTTTCCATGAACCAGCAACCTTCATCCCCTTCTCCCACAATCTATTTCACCCATTACAGATTTTGAAAGCTTCTTCAAAAAGGGGGTAAGTTGACTTAAATTTAATGATCTATTTTTTCATTGTATAGTTTTTTTTTTTTTATTCGTTCAGTTTATTTCATTTTATTTTTTGATGTAAGCACAAAATTAATTCAAAGATTGGAAAAAGAAAAAAGTTAATTGTATATTCGGGACTGCATTGTATCATAGAATTTTAAAAAAAAAATTAAACTTAAAAAAGAGAATAAGTGCAGTCTCAAAACTAGAGCTGCTTAACTAATTTTTTTTTAATGTAAGTATACGAATAACAACAAGCTCCGTACTAGCGAATGGCAACAAATACATTATGGTGGTCTTCAAAAGTTCTCTGTATTCGTCACCGCGACGAGAGCAAAAATTTTCTCATGATTCCACCATTGAAGACTTTCTTGAGAGTAGTATCTAACGCAAGCTTCATCAATTTCTCCTTTTTAGAAATCGACAATGTTATATCTGATAATCTTAAAGTCAAGCGGACTGCATTACATGTAGTTATTGTGATCGTACCCCCTTTTGAATATTCTAAACATTTTTTTTGTATTCAACATTTGCATCTTCACAAAACTGTTTTAAAGTAGCCACACGAACAGTAAAACGACTAAAATACAAATAAATTGTCATTCTTATTACTTCTACATCAATTGGCAAGGCACATGACACTGTGTTGATTGCATTTGACAAAATATGTGCATCACAACTTTTTCGTAAATCTTGTAATTTTACATAGACATTATTCACTCCTTTGCGTCATCGTCCACCAAAGTTTCTGTTTGTATTACCAGCTGTTTGTACAGCTTCCAAATTATTTTCATTTATTACTCTGTACAGGTGGTTTGACAAAATTTCAGCAGTTTCGCCCTCAATGGATTCTAAATTTAAAATTTTTGAATGCCCTTGGCGACATTATAATACCTCACTAGTATTGGATACAATTTAGTTTCATTATGATTTGATGGATCAGATAAAACCGCTACAAATGCTGCATTTTTCAAGTCTTCTGCAAATATTTTATCACTGTAATTTTTAAATACTAATTTGATAATAGCTTCCCATTTTGTCCTGACACATGAAAATTGAGCATTGTAAAACCTTTTTAATAATTTAGTTGTGTAATCGATAGTACGAAAACTTTGATTTTGAATTATGGTATGAAATGCAAATGTTTCCTCCATTACAACTAGCTGTTTTTCATCTTCAGAATAATTACAAGTTTTAACAAAATTTTTACTTTATTATGGAAGCAGATGCATCTAATGATTGCTTATGTTTGTTGGTGTTCGAATGTTTCGTTATAGCTGCTCTGCTTCCAACCGCAATACAAAATTCTCCTCTGAAAATATCGCACAAAACAACGGTGTCTCTCTTTAATATGAGGAATGGAAATTTCTTTTCCAGTCTATCATTTAAATGGCATTGCCTCTATCTTGATTTTTCCATCCCATAATTGAAATTAAAAATAAAATATAGAGCTACACGAACGATACTAGCACGTTATGAATACACAAAATTAATATTTAAAACTAAAACTTTAATAACAAAAGCTATAAAACTTTACTATATCTAAATTTAAATTATTTTACATTTGTGTCGAAAACAGGGTTGTATAATGTTGAATTAATAAAACTTGAATTGTACTTACTTGAGCATAATGTTCACTGAGAAAGAAACAATTCGTATTTCCGTTAGAAGCAAACACGAAGTATAACTTAGCGGAAACGGTGAGAGACAAGTGCCAGACACTTGGAAGTTCTATGCCCTGCGCATGCGTTTCATAATCGCGTGTTTCAGATCTGTACCGTCACATGACACTTAACAGTTCAGAAGGGGATCTCTGAATCAGAGATTAACGGATTAGTTTTAAAATATTGCAAAGGAGGACACTTTTCAAGGGAGGACAGAACCTACAAAAGGAGGAATGTCCTTCGAAAAGGAGGACGATTGGTCACCTTACTATAACGCAAGGGTGTCAAACTCATTTCCAGCCACGGGCCAATTTCTAACAAATAAAAGTCAAGTGGACCGCACTGTATGTAGTTATTGTGGTAGCTTTTCTTTACTAAATTACGTACAGGGAAAGGGGGATCAGAAGATCTGTTCCTAGTGATTTGTATTATGATTCTTAAGTTCATGCTGATGTTTAATGCTAAATAATTTTGATCCATTAATTTTATCATTTATGTAACATCATAAAAGCTCCAATTCTCTCTTTTCAGTCATCCCGACCTCCATCCGCAATTTTTCGTTCAATTTCTCTATGTTTTGGTTTCGATTAAAATATACTAATTGCAAGGATCTAAAGGAGTAATCGTTACTACAAAATAATAATAAAAGAAGGTATTTTTTCGGGAACGGTTATTTATATATATATACTTTAAATACCTGTACCAATTTATAAGTGTAACGTAAATAAACAGATTTTTCTTATTCTCTCAAAGTGGTACGTTTAATGTTAATTACACCAGTGAAAGCAGCAGAAGAGTTAAAGGCGTGGTAGGTATTATTTTATTGTATTCACAAAAATTTCAGCTATTATTTATGGATGATTGAACACAACTAGTTATTGGCGAAGGTTGTGGTTCATTATCAACAATTATATATAAATAGAAATTTTAAAGCTTAAGACGCATACATTTAGTAAAATTTTTGTGACATGCTGTAATGTTGGCTTAACACAAGGATATTCGTTTGGCCGTGCTTACTCTAACGCTATCGAAAGCTGATGAGGGAAAAAATTTAAAATTTGTTGTTAATATATTTAAATGCTTTAAACTTCGTTAATTCATT
>BMAW01065638.1:376358-403548 GCA_019974015.1 Nephila pilipes | reverse complement strand
CTAACCAAGAATCTTCCAGGCACCCCACTACACACAGTCAGTTTCACCCATGACAGATTCTTTTGGAAAAGTTTTCGAATTCCGAGAAATGCTCCAAAAAAGGGGGATATGTTGAATTAAATTATCTATTTTTCGATGGTTTTTTTTTTTTTTTTTTTTTTGAATAAGCAAACAAATTAATACAAAGACTGAAAAAAAGAAAAATTAATGGGATATTTATGATTGATTCGAGGACTATCGGTGACGGACATCGTAATTTTGAGCCTAGGTCAAGTGACAAGCACGACACCTAACAGGTCAATTGAAAAGTCCCCGGCCTACCATAGTAAAACACATTTTTTTGGCAAAATTAGTTTTTTTTATTCAACATAATTCCCTTCAAGAGTGATACACTGATTATAGCGACAATCCAACTTTTCGATACCATTTTTGTAGTACGATTTGTCCTTTGCTTCAAAATAGGCTCAGTTTCGGCGATCACCTCTTCATTCGAAAATTTCTTCCCAGCGAGCATTCATTTGAGATCTGAGAACAGGAAATAGTCGCTGGGGGCCAGATCTGGAGAATACGGTGGATGAGGAAGCAATTCGAAGCTCAATTCATGGATTTTTGCCATCGTTTTCACTGACTTGTGACACGGTGCATTGTCTTGGTGAAGCAGCACTTTCTTTTTCTTCAAATGAGGCCGTTTTTCGGCGATTTCGTCCTTCAAACTGTCCAATAACGCTATGTAATAGTCGCTGTTGATGGTCCTTCCTTTTTCAAGGTAGTCAATGAAAATTATTCCATGCACTTGACAAAATACAGACGCCATAACCTTGCCAGCCGACTGTTGCGTTTTCCCACGCTTTGGAGCGGGTTCATCGTGTGCAGTCCCCTCGAATGACTGTCGATTGAACTTCGGAGAGAAATGATGGAGCCCTGTTTCATCCATTGTCACATATCGACGCAAAAACTCGGGTTTATTACGCTTGATCATCTTCAAACACTGCTCCGAATCATCAACTCGTCGTTGTTTTTGGTCAAAAGTGAGCTCGCGCGGCACCCACTTTGCACAGAGCTTTCTCATACCCAAATATTCGTGAATGATATGATGTACACGTTCAGTTGATATCTTTAGAGTGTCTGCTATTTCATTCAATTTCGATTGACGGTCATTCGAAATCATTTTCTGGATTTTTTTAATGTTTTCGTCGGTAACAACCTCTTTTGGGCGTCCGCTGCTTTCACCGTCTTCGGTGCTCATTTCACCACGTCTAAACTTAGCATACCAATCCTTGATGGTTGATTTTCCTGGGGCAGTGTCCGGAAACTCGGCATCGAGACAAGTTTTTGCTTCAACTGTATTTTTTCCCTTCAAAAAGCAATATTTTATCAACACGCGAAATTCCTTTTTATCCATTTTTATCACAATAACAAAAGTTGCTTCACTCAAAATGCTATGATTCACAAACTAATGATTCGACAGCTGTCAAATTTATGCAGGCATCTTTTGAGGGTTAGGGCTAACTAAAAAACATACGGATTTAATTCTAGTAGCGCCATCTATGTGTCAGGCCGGGGACTTTTCAATTGACCTGTTAAGACGCAACCTTCCTCTCCAAACTTCCACTCCACTGATGGACTTAGGACCTCGACCATTATCCCAGTGCATCATCGTGCGTGCATTAGCGTGCATCATCCCAGTTAAGCGGCGGGTCTTTAGTGGCATCAGGACGTGTACCCATAACTCTATGTAAACAATGCTGGCTGCGTGTCCGCGACCTTGACTAGAGGCTACCACTGCGAAAGGGATGTTAAGGACTGCATCGAATCACGAAATTTTGCAATATTAGACTCAAAAGAAGACAAATTGTACAATCCCAAATATGGAGCGGTGTTTAACTTGCTGCTATAATTTTTATATAAGTATACGAATAAACGGCAACAAATACATTACGGCGTTTTTAAAACGTTCAAAATATTCATCACCGAGATTAGGCAAACTGTTCAGCCATTCATGCTGCTCTTCTTAGTGATAACTGATGCGAGCTTCTTCAATTTACCTTTCAGGAATCGACATTGTTACAACTGACAATCTTAATAAAAACCTCACCTACTTTTTAAAATTCTTTTTAATATTTCTAAATTATTTGCTCTTTTTTTTTAGTGACGTGTCCTCTATAACCCTTTCCCCCGCCCTACCTCCCAAAGACTTTTCACGTACCCTTTGGAGTACATATACCACCGGTTGAGAAACGGTGGAGTAATGGGAGGCTTGACATTGTTTTGGAGACACTAATGTTTCGATATTTCGTTCGAAGGAAGTGATCATGTTCCTCGCGCAGCCCTCAAGGCTCTCATCAAAATTTTATTTTTCGTGTTTTTCATCCTTGAAAATGGCGGCTCTCAAAGAAAATACTTTTAAATAACTATGAAAAAAAAATAAAGTATGATTCTAAAGAGAGAGAGAGATTTTTCTATGGGAAGATATATTTTATATGTCTAATAAATAGACACTTGATCTAATTTTCCCATTAAGCTGAATCGAGATTGGAAACAGGCAGGTAATAAATTTAATGATGACTGAAAACAGAGTATCAAATATATCAAAGGACTGATTTTTTTTTGTTCGGAAACCTTGAAACCTGTTCTGAAATTTTTGCATCAAATTTAAATCAAGGCCACATATTTTTCGTTGTTAAAAGGGATTAATTGAGCTAACGTTGTAGAAATGCATAAAATTGTATTAAAAAGTTTGTATTTGATATTAACTTATCTACAGTTTCATTTGGAATGTTTTTATCCATGAAATATTGTATTGATCAGTTAGTTCGTACTTTAAATATTCATATTTAACACATTTAAACGAGTGCTCAAGTGTACTAAAAATAGCAAATTTGTTAATCAGTTTTCATCGTCACCTCCTGGAACAAAATTTTACTTTTTGTTCCTTAAGCGATTGAATTTCATTCCATATATCTTAAATATTTTTAACATTTGACTTCGATTTTACCATCTTCAGAAAAGTAAATTATGCACCATTGCCAACATCCATAAAGTTAAGGAATTCATGTCTGAAATAAGGGATGATTCAAGCATTTATGAAATTTACTGTCTTGATGACAATCTCCATCACGTTATATATCTCTAAAGCTTTTGAGCTTTAATTTTTCTCGAGTAGTATATAGTAATATTTCATCATATGTAAATTTTTAGAAAAAATTACATCGTGTTTTATTAACTTTGCATTTCTTTTACCAGAGCTAGATTCCAGATATATTTACAATAGACAGATAAAATTCCTTTAACATATTTCTCTGCTTTGTATGACTCTCTTGATCTACTTGGGTCTATTAATGATACTAAAGAAGCATTTTCTTCCGTGTTATTTTATTATTATTCGTCATTAATACACTCTAATAATATTTGGCATTTGAACAGTAAATGGTAACAAATGCACTTTCGTCTATCACCATGGCATTTTTTAAAATACAAAATGAACAGATCTAAAAGATCTGCTTTAAAAACCTTTTAAGATAGTTCTCCTAATTTAATTATTTTTGTATTTTGGCCAAATTCTGATTCTGTTAACCGATTTAAGAAAAATCTCCTTTTTCAATAAACCAAATTATATTTGCCACTCTTTCCATTGATTGCCTAAATTTCCATACACTGTTTGGCAAACTCGCCATCAGCATCAGGTTTTGATAATTTTTTTTCAGTCAGAATTCCAGTTGTATAGCTGTTACTATAAATCTGTTTCAGTTGTTATTTCTTTAAAAAAAATATTGTTGATATATGATAGAATTTTTCCATTCCTCTAATTTATCTACTCAATACATTCCACGATGTGTTCTAAATTTCGCATCATATTTCAGCTCGTAGAACATTTTCACACTGTATGTAGCCGCGGTAACCGAGAGGTCTTAATCACATGGCTGTTGACCAGCGTCGTTTCCATTGAGTCGTCCCCTGATGTCACTAAAGATTCGTTGTGTAACGGGACTGATGCTCGTTAAATCTGTCAAGGCTTAAAGTCATCCCAAAGACGTGGTACATAAGTTTGGAGAGGAAGGTGCCATCTCAGATGTCATCCTCGTGATATGACCGAGGTTCAAAATTACGAGGTTCGTCTGCAATAGCCCACGTATTACTTTAAAGTGCGACGTTAATAAACAATCCAGCAATTCACGCTATAATTTTTAAAAACTGGCACAAATTCTCTATGTGCATTACTTCAGTGTTTGCTTTCAGAAAATAAATGATCGAATTTACCTTTTGATAAACAATCATCCTTCTACTACTTTTTTTAAAACGTTTTTCTGAATTTCACTTGGTGTGCGTGTGTGAGTGTGTGTGTCACAAATTTTTGATCGTTAATTTAACCAACTTCCCATCAAGCTAGAGCTTTGAAATTTTGGGAATCGTTCGTACTCGCCTAACAATGCAATATTTAGACGTTTGCGACAAGTTTTAACTAATATTTCAATAATTTTAATAAGTCAAAATATTCTATCCTCTCAGCGCTTTTAGGATTGAGGAAAAAATTTCTTTCCCCCTCTGGGAACACCGGGCACTCCCCACGCCGCATGAGGTATCGTAAACCTTTTGTACTCACAAAGGGGAGCTACTATCTCCCCTTTACTATCTCCGAGATAGTAAGGGTTGCTGACTTTTAGTCAATAATCATGAGCAAGAAAGAAAGTTTCCAATATTTGGCACCATGTCTTATCACAATAATTTTTTCTGAATTCTGGTTCCCATTTTTTTTTTAATAGAATGACTTACAAACTTTCAAATGCACGTATTGATTTTATGAGTATTATGAATTTTTTAATACGCTCACAAATGTCTCTTTTTAAGTAAATTTTAAAGTTAAAAATAACTAACAGTTTTAACTAATATTTCAATAATTTTCTCTAATAAACTTTGCCACCACATAAAAACGTTGTTTTTTAAAACGTTGGTTTTTATATCGAATTATGGAGTATTTTTTTTTCTCATGGAGGGGAATTCAGCTTACTTTTGAGACATCTCTGGGCCCATGATGGAATTCTTAAGCAAATGATTGACTGTTTGAATGTACAATTTATTAAATTTTTACAGATGTATGACACATTAAAAACTGTCTCAGCGTCCCCAAATGCATACAATAAGACACCGATCACATAGTAACAGTTTGAAACAAAAACATAAGTGTACCATTTACTATATTTAGAAATTACTATTCACATGGGTGGCAATTTTGATTAAATACTTACCAGTATGCCAATTGCGAATGCACATGAGAGAAAAGTTAATACAAGGATATGAGAACATATTTTCTTAACCTCGTTAGGCTAAAAAATATGTCAAATTATAAAAAAAATCACCGTTTTTAAAATAATAGCATGTTGCAACAGTAAGATGTCAAAATAATGTGTAAGAATTGATATATTGTTAATAAAATTCGTAAAAAAAAAAAATCTCACCAGTTCCGCATAAATCTCATTAATTATGTCTAGAAGCATTCAAATTAAGAAATGCAACAAGTGAAATAAAAAAAAATGTAATGCAACGTGATGAGAATCAGTACTGTATTGTATTAATATTTAAAACATTAATGCTTTCTATGCACTGTTTTGCACATTTTTTTTATGTGGGGATTGTTATGTCGTACATTTATTAGGTTATTTACTAATTTTCGCTTAATAGTCATTGTTTCCTTGGTAATATCACGCCTAGTGATTTCCGAAAAATCTTCAATCATATTCAAATCTGGAGAATTTCCTAGCCAGGATAAAACTAGGATATTATTGACTCTTAAGAAGGTTGTAATACTTCTTGATTCATGATAAGGTACTGAATTATTAACAAAAACTAAATCTCCAGAATTTATGAACCATTCTCGAAGTTGGGACATCAGGCAAATTCACAATACTTTTTTGTGTAGGTCTTGCTTCCTCGTTCTTAGCTCGATGTGAACCCATCCAGTACCATAAATCTAATGGAATAATGTATCCTTTCGAGTAAGAAATCAGGATGAAAGTTTTCCCCAGAGCAAATGCTTAAAAAGGGAGTCAAAATTGAATTAAAATACTAATAATCTTAATAATTTCTTTATTTTGGTCTTCAACCGCCTTGTAGTGATGTTCTCAAGCCTAGGCAAGACGTTTTATTTTCATTACTCCAGTAAGGTGTGGGCCCCCCCCCCCCCCCAAGAAGACGAAGCCTTGAAAAATTTTCTTCTGTCAGCCGTTTTTGAACAGTCGAAATGGCAAAAGCCAACGTCTTGACACGAAGAGTCAAATTCAGTGGCGTGAATTTCTGGCGCCTGTTGCGAGGCCTAAATTTGCCACACCCCATAGAAATAAAAAAAATAATAACATCACGAATGCATTGCTTGAGCATAAAATTAAATTACATATAGTTTAATTCGTTCAAACGAATAAATAAAATTCTATGCGGGTAAAAAAGCAAAGCAGTTGAAAAGTTTAAAAAAAAAACTTTTATAGTCCTATATATTCGACGAATCGTGTAAAACAAATAAACTTGATTTTACAATAATTAACAAATTTAGGTACACATTAAACTTTATCAAAGTATAAAATAAACAATATCAATGCTGCACCGCTCGACTAAATGACAAAAAAGTTGAAGAAACTAAATGTCACTTGCTTGCCTTCACGTCTAAGAGTTGTCAAAGGACAATAATTCAAAAATCGAAACGAGAACATACTAATTGCATTTGTTACGAGGCCGGCCGGCCGGCCGAGTTCGTTTCGAAATTAAAAAAGTAGATTAAAAAAATTATTTTGTATAAACTTTTTGAAAAACTTTTTTTAACTTCACATAAATGTAAGTATATTTTCTTAGTTCAAATCGTAACTTTATTTTGAACCACTTCCACTTGTCCAATTGCCTTGAAATTCTGCTTTTGTAGCCCCGATGACAATACAGTTATATGATCTAATGGTGCTGCACACAAGATTAGCCAGTTCCTCCACTCCCTACCCCCCTCCACATATGTGCCACCCACCCCTGTTCAACTCACGCTACGCCACTGATCAATTTTAAAAAAATTCTTGATTTTTGTCATTAAAATCAGTTATTTGAATAATTTTCTTTACTTCATGAATAAAAGATAATTCACCTCTCATTTTCTGCATTTAGATTACATTTTTAAGACTTTAAAGAATTTGAACAGCACCAATAATTATGTATATAAATTGTAATGAATTCACAGTAAAGTTAACACCTTGTAGTTGTGTGGTTACCCTTTATTATAAAACTCTACACACTTCATAAAGTTTAACTAAACCTATCAATAAGCTCACAAATCTAATTGAAGAGATGTCAGAAAAAGGACAACGCATTTATTATCTATCCTCACAGAATATGTAAGGTCACTTGCTTAAGAATTTCTCAAATCTCGCCTGATAATGTCTTAGCTTACCAACTTACTCGCATCGAGGGAGACATTTCATGAATATATATCAATAAGCCTATCAATAAGCTCACAAATCTTAATTAAACCTATCAATAAGCTCACAAATCTTAATTAAACCTATCAATAAGCTCACAAATCTAATAGAGAAGTCACTTATTATCTATCCTCACAGAATATGTAAGGTCGCTTGCTTAAGAATTTCTCAAATCTCGCCTGATAATGTCTGAGCTTACCAACTCACTCGCATCGAGTGAGACATTTCTTGAATATATATCAATAAGCTCAAAAATCTAATAGAGAAGTCACAAAAAGGACAACGCATTTATTATCTATCTTCACAGAGTATGTACGGTCGCTTGCTTTCGAATTTCTCATATCTCGCCTGATAATGTCTGAGCTCGAGTGAGACATTTCTTGAATACAACGGATTAGAACTCTGTGACCAGAAGTAATTTCTAACCTATTTTACTGCAAACGTTCAAGTATAACAACTCACTCCAATTAGCTATCAGCATCTATCAGCTTCTCGTTATAATCTTCTTTTCCTTTCAGTTCTATTTTACTTACATATCCCTAGAATTAATTCAATTCATGACGTTTCCTATCTTCATCTAATTTGTCTAACTATGTTTCATTTGGTTGCCGAAGAGGTGGAATTTCATGCAATTCAAATTGCAAAATGTCCCCAAGGTTAGTGAAGAGAAAACCGCGAATAGTCCAACCTCATAACCTTAACTTAGAATTATCTATCTAAGTTATCTATCTTATTGATATTGAATTGGATCGGAAAGTTACATACATAAGTGTAAGTATCTTCACAAGAATGAAACAAATAGCCTCTATCTCCATATGATGCGTATCATTGACAAAAATTTTTAAAGCATTCGCAAGTTATATCTAAGCTTAATTTCTTAGTAGTTTCTGAGTAATTCATTAAGAATTAAACTGCGTCCCTGCAAATTTCCGGAGTCATACTTTCGAAACTTGTTGTTACTAATCTAACTTTTAAGAAAATCCATTTTAAATCGATAAAAGGATCCTTTACTAACAGCTTTTAGATAACTATATTTAGGGGAGTTTCCCGCCATTCAAAAGAAATTCTTGTGATTTTTATTATTCATCCAATTTTTTTCAGATTGAAGGTTTACATAATACTCTCTAAATTGTTTAACCCTTTACTGCAGTTCTTAAGAGTCCTAAGAAAAGTATAATCATTGTATCTAGTAATGTGTATTTTATTTTCATCATCATGTATATAAATACTAACGTTGCACTATACATTACATTCACAAGCATAAATATATATGTTCAGTAAACTAAAAATAATAAAAAACCTGATAAAGACTCGACATATATATTCTAAAGAAATGTAGGCAATATGTTTTAAGAAAAATGTTGCTTTGATTTTAAAACAAAGAAAATGAAAATATTAGGATTTTCAGAACTGCTATAAATATAACATTAAGCGGAAATTTTTTCTTCAAAATTCCAGGCTATTTAAAAAATGAAACATAGTTATATTCTCACAATGTATTTTTAGTTGAATAAAAATACTTGTCTTCTTTCTAAGTGAAAGAGTTAATATTTCAACCAAACTACTTATAGCAACAACTTTAAACAGACTAGTTAAACTCAGGATTATTTATGATAACTATAAATCTAATTCAATTACTTTTGGAATGCACCTCATTATTCTTTTGTAAACCAAGTCAAAAGAGAAAATTAATACTCGAGACGATGGAAATATATTGGTCTGCTATTCGATTTAGAAAGAGTTATTCTAACAACTCAAACAATCAATCATGCGCTTCAGTTTTTGCGTTCGTTTTGCTATGGTCCTATGTTGTGTTCATACCAGCTTATTTTCTGAGTAAAAAATAATTTTTAAATATATCGCTTACGTCTTGAATGTGCACTAAAACAGTAAATAAAATTTACGAAAAATTAAAAAATCAAATAAATGTGTTTAGTATTCGATGCTAAGAAGAAATTTTTTCTTCTTTTTTCTAGTCTTTATGCTTCTAAAAATTAATCAGTCTTAAGTATTTTCTTAGAATCAGTAAACTGTAAATTTTAGGAGATGATGCTAAAAAAAATTATGAACCATGTGTTTACTCGTACATGTGTTTTCTCTTCCTCCCCTTCCGTTTTACTGTAATATTTATACACTCAGATATTTACTAATTTTATAGAAGAGTTATGACGTCCATCCTTCATTATTTAATTCTACAACCATCTTTCCTACTAATTGAATAACCAATCAGAACTAAACACCAATTGCAGATACGCAAGAACCGTGCAAAATATTTTATTAATTACTAAAGAATAGATAGTGTCGCTATCTCTCGAATCTCACTTAACTCGTCAATTCTAGATTATGCTCAACTAATAAACTTTTAGCTTACCAATTCACTCGTCCCGATTCAAACTCTTCTCAATAACAATAGCTTCGTATCTTAGTACTTCGACTAAAAGTCACTTCAATTCGGAAATATAAATTTTGAGGCTTCAATCCAATTTACTAATAACTATCAGCTTACCGTTATCCTCTATCTCTAATTCAATTCACTTCACTTCTAGTCATCGTCTAATTTACCTGATCACATTTTATTTTGGTGGGAAGAAATTGTAATTTTATGCAATTCAAATTACTATAAAGTTCCACTGGTTAGTTAAGAGGAAATGTCGAATAACCCAACGTCACAGATAATTTTATCATCTTAAAAATTAATTTTGGAATTTTATAAATTTTTTATTATAGTAAATATTTATAGTTTCTGCTTTTTTTTATTTCAGGTTATTTAAAAGTCTTGTTGAAAGCAAACATCACAGTAGCTGCTACTAAGAAGTGAAATGACACAGAAAATGGATTTTCTGAATATGATCAAGCGGATGACCGGAACATTTTCAAGTATCTTTCAAGTAGTTTTCTTCTTTATGTAACTTTCCTGCTAAGATAACAGTAAAGCTGGGGTAGAAGAAATCAAAATGCGTGTCGAGGCATAAGAAAAGAAGTCCTCATGTAATAAATAAATTTATTTAAAGTTCTTTCTCGATCTGTAAAAGGGTCTAGGTCATACATGCCTTTTTATGAGACAAAAGATCATTTTGTCTCATAAAGAAGTATGGTTTATTAGTTTAAAATCAAAAGGAAAGGAGAGACAATAATTCGATATAAAAACCAACGTTTTTAAAAACAACGTTTTTATATGGTAGCAAAGTTTATTAGAGAAAATTATTGAAATATTAGTTAAAACGGATAATTATTTTTAACTTTAAAATTTACTTAAAAGAGATATTTGTGAGCGTATTAAAAAATTCATAATACTCATAAAATCAAAACATGAATTTGAAAGTTTGTAAGCCATTCTATTAAAAAAAAAATGGAACCAGAATTCAGAAAAAATTATTGTGATAAGACATGACGCCAAATATTGGAAACTTTCTTTCTTGCGAATGATTACTGTCAAAAAGTCAGCAACCCTTACTATCTCGGAGATAGTAGCTCCCCTTTGTGAGTACAAAAGGTTTACGGTGTGGGTCATGCGGTGTGGGGAGTGCCCGGTGCTCCCAGAGGGGGAAAGAAATTTTTTCCTCAATCCTAAAAGCGCCGAGAGGAAAGAATATTTTGACTTATTAAAATTATTGCAATATTAGTTAAAACTTGTCGCAAACGTCTAAATATTGCATTGTTAGGCGAGTACGAACGATTCCCAAAATTTCAAAGTTCTAGCTTGATGGGAAGTTGGTTAAATTAACGATCGAAAATTTGATGACACACACACACACTCACCAAGTGAAATTCAGAAAAACGTTGTAAAAAGGTAGCAAAATCCGCTGAAAAACTATCATTTTTTTCAATACATTAATATCCTAATTCGAACCGAATTATTAATATATCTATTAGACGGAAATAAAGAGCACTGTAAGTCCATTTTTTAAAATAGTAATCAGGGAATTTTAAAATGTAATGTGAAAAATATGTTTTATAATTTAAAAATCAGTGATTCAAATAATAAAATGAGCGAGGGTTTGTTGAAAAATGTTTATTTTCGAGCAAAAACTGTAAATAAAGAAATATACAAAAAAAACTTTTAAGCTGTTCTCCTTAAAATTTCAAAAACGGACATAGTGCCATTTACCTCCTGCATACAGATATAGTTTTTTTTAATGTTTTCTTGAGCCAAGTTTGACATAGTATTGAATGCTGTATATTGCTAGAATAAAAAAAATTACTGGTTAGAATAATTGGATACTAATGTAATTTCGTACAGAATGTTCAAGATAACATACATTGAAAATTAATTTTTAATTTTTTTTTTTTTTTCGTTTATTTTTACGACTAATTTGTGTGTGTGTGTATGGTCATGGTCACGAACTCGTGGCCGGCATTGCATCCGTCAAGTTACGGGTTCGAGTCCTAGTGTCACTGTAGACCCGCGGTGTAGCGGTGACGATGCACGTTCAATCTGTCGAGGCATGTAATTCTCCTGTGGTGTGGAAGGGTTTGGAGCGGGAGGGACCAGCTCAGATGTCGTTCTAGTGTTACGTATAAGTGCGACGTTAAAAATCTTTCATATCGCACCTCCCCTCATCATCCAATAATAAATTAAAATTAAGCTATTATTGGCTTGAATGCTTCGACTTTAAAAATGCGTAATTCTAATACAGTAATAGCAAAGATCTTAACGAGCTTTGTTTATTACTGCCTTGATAAAATAAAAAGTTAATAGAATAAATAAGTACAATAACAAAGAAATATATTAAGCTCACTCTTGTAATTCTACAATATCTCTTTTTATGATTTAATAAAGAATTAAAGAGTAATTTGCTTTTTATTGTAATTTATAGTATTATTAATTAATTTAAGTTCTTTCAAGAAATACTTTTCCAATCTTAGAAAAGTACTAACATAATGCATATGATTTGAAAAAGTCTGGAAAGGAAGTCAATTCTCCCTTCAACGTTTTAAAAAATAATGAAAAATATCAATGCTTATTTTTTTCTACCCCTTGGTTCAACCCTTGAAATCATTACTTTTAATTTCAGTATCTCATCTTTACATCTCTTCATAAGGAGGAAGGAAAGACCTTCACCACACGCGGAGGAAAACGAAAACTGAAAGAACTCCTAAAGAAGGAAAAACTTTATTTTCCCTGATGTCACAAAGCTCTCTCTCTCTCGTTTTCTCCCTCTGATGGTTGTAAAACAAGAATTCAACCATTCGAAGAATGCGAGACAACTAGCGTCCTCTACATTTGCCAAATTAAACTATCAACGGCCTGCAGAAATTCAGTAAATATATATATATTTTTCTTTTATTATGTTTTATATACGAACTCTTTTCTCAATTTCTTTTGAATATCCTCCAGTGTTGCATTTTAAAGATTTAAATATTTTCAAGTAAAACTGTCTATATGAATGAAATGTGAATGGAAAATAAATAATGGTTTCTTCATTTAGAGGAATTAAATGCTCATTAAAATCGTTTCATAAACACGTTACCTTTTTATTTAAAAAGATATAAGCCATATATAGTAAAAATGAACAAAAAGAAATTTATAAAATATTTTTAATTAATTTAAACGATAAAACAGAATCGCAGATAGAAAGATTACGAGACGTTTGTAGAAAGTTACTTCAGAAAATTCCAATTTCAATTTGAAAAATAATATGCACCACTGCATTACAGAATGTTGGGATTTAATATCCAGTATTTGAATAACACACTTTTTAAATTTTATTTCATTAATTTATCTATTTTATTTTCTCTTATTGTACAAAAACTTAGTATTCATATTACAACAGACTTCTCGTGGGATAATTATTTGTACTACATTTATAATATGGACAGTATGCGATTAATTATTACAATATTTATAAAAAAAATTAGTATAATTAAAGATAACTCTTGAGAAACAATGAGTATATTTAGTAAAAAGGAGAGAGAACATTTGGAACGTAAAAAGTACCTTACATTATCAATAAATTTAATTCTACATAATGTTTGACTTAAGACATCAAATATTTCTTCTAGAGATAGATTTGTTTTTGTATTGAGTGCAGCTGAATTTTATGCAATTGTATAAATTTCCTCGCGAGAAATTTTTGTAAATGTGTTTGAACATTAACTCTTTCCCACCTGGATATAAAATTGAGTTCTTAGATTTCAGAGATTTTTTTTTTCCAACCAATCTGCGATTAGAATGACATATACATTGAAACAGGAAACATTAAAGTAATGATATTAATAGCTCTGATTCAACTAATAATTCAATTACAGCGCTTATTATGGCCGATGAATTATTGATAAGACTTTTGAACAGTACAACTAGGGTTACATTAAGCATAAAAAGATTGCCTTCGCGAGCGAAACACCTGGCCTCAATTAAGATTTATTTATACATAACTTAAAGTACAATTACAGGATACTAATAACTATATTACTACACTAAACTTGAAGCACAATTAGGGGACTAATAACTCTATTACTACACAAAAATGACGCATAATGTGTGAAAATTTTGGACATGAAACGAAAGCGACAGAAATTACAGACCCATTAAGTTTGATCGTACATTAAAGATTATACTAGAGTTTTTTCAGAAATAATTTTATCTTAAGATTTTACTATAGACGCTCTTTAAATAAGAAAAATTATTTCGCAAAGTATTAAGGAAATATAGTCAGACATACTTGAACAAAAAAAAAATTGATGGTTTGGATGTCTGATTCTTATATCAAATCTCATTTATTTTCCTCAGTCATTTTATTCAAGGTGCGGTGTTTCTTAGATTAACTACGTTACATATCTTTGCCGTGCAACGTTAACAATGTTTTTAGATTAAAATTTACCATGGTAATCAAATTTCACAAAATTAAATAAATTTTAAAACAAAAATTCACGACAAAAATTTACAAAGAATCAAGGTAAGAATTCTTTTAAAAAAAAGCTTATGACGCTCGGCTTTTGGCGATTTTATCTTCACTAACACCGGAAACTCTTATAGATAGTGATATATAAATGAAATAAATTTGAAAGGAAAATGAAAAGAAATGAAGGATAATGGAGGACTTGCTGATATTTATTAGTACATTGGATTGAAGTAACGTAATTAGTCTTTTAGATTGAAGTGATTCTTGGCCAATGTACTCAGATACGAAACTACAGTTAGAGAGAATTGTTGGAATTAGGACGAGTAATCTGATAATCTGGTGTGTGTATGTATTCATTTTTAAATCATAATCTAGGATTGATGAGTTAAGTGGGATTGGAATCAGAGTGACCCTATCTATTCTTCAGTGATCAATAAAGTATTTTATCTTGCTCTCACGTATCTCCCATTGGAGCCCAATAATTATTGACTAACTAATTAGACGAAAAGATGTCGGTAGAATTAAATAATGAAGCAAACTTTCTTAAAGTAATCAAAGAGAATAAATCATACGCATATCAAAATGTCTTTATTCTACTTTTTATTCATTTAACTACTCGCTATATATTTTATAGCAGTTTCACACATTTAAACAACTAAAAAGTATAAAAACCAAGTTTTTATTGTTCTAGCCAAGAACCTAGTTTTAAAGTGAAATGAATCAAGTCAATCTCGCTCAGGAAATTTGAATGTATTATTTTGGTACCGAAAACATCGTTAAGAGGGGGGGGGGATGTAAATAATATTTAAATAGTAATGATATTTAGCTACTGACACATATCCTGAAGTAACACAATTGTAAGAATCGAAGTATCTTCAGAACGCTTGCTTATTTTTTTTCAATGCAATAACTAAATCCAGTTTTTTCCATTTAAATCATGACAACTTTTTATTATGAGTCCTCTTACTTTGCAAGATTATTTATTTTTGATTTTGAGTTGTGTGTGTGTGTGTATGTATGTATATAAAAATGTTACACATAATTTTTAACATGCATGTATTGTAAATTACAAATCATATCTACTAAAATTAAAATTCATAAATATTAAAACTGTTAAATTGAAAATATCTCAAATTTACAAAAAACATATATTAAAATAAAAACGAAAACGTAAAACATTTAAAGTTAAATTTAAATGATCTATAACTATCTATAATTTAAAACATACAAAGTTGCATTGCAAAAAAGTCGTTAAATTGCTGAAAGCGTAATATTACATAAATTCAAGAAAATATATTTAACATGTAAGTAATCAAATATTAATATATATATATATATTAATATATATATACACACACACATATATATACACATATGTACAGAATGCAAGTTTATATTTGCAGGAGATTTTTTTTTTTATTAAATGTCTATAAGAACTGTTCAATCGTGACGATGGGTTACATCACAATTTCTCCCTCAATCGACTTTTTGGGTTTCTTTCTATTTGTGTTTGAATTCAAACTCTCTTCCAGTAAAATGAAACGTGATTTATTTATTTATTTATTTTGATCTAATTGATACTATTAAGTGTAATGAATAAATTTTGATCAGGCATTTGTATAAGCTGCGAAGAATTTAATATTCTCGACACCTGAGCTGGCACGTCCTTCTCCTAACTTCCTCAATACACCTACTGGAGGACTTAAGACCTCGTCTAGATTTAACATGCATCAGCCCCGCTACAAGCCGTTCTTTAGTGTCATCAAGGCTCGAACTCAAGACTCGAAGAAAACCACCGGCTGCGAGTCTGTGACCATCGTTTTACGTTCTTGAAATCTATTGGTATGTTAGTAGCCACTGTAGCCTGGTGGTCATGGTCACAACTCATGGTTATCTTGGTCTCAACTCGCGACTGACGTTATTTTCGTCAAGTCGCGAATTCGAGCCCTAATGCCATTAAAGACCCGCGGTGTAGCGGGGCTAATGCACGTTAAATCTAGTAGAGGTCCAAAGTGTTCCCAAAAGCGGGGTGTAGAAGTTTAGAGAGGGAGTTACCAGCTCAGGTGCCGTACTCGTCACTTGTGTCTCAAAATTATACAAGGTCTGTTGCCAATATCCCTTGTGTTGCTTCTCAATACGACATTAACAGGCAGTCACCATTGATAATTTGATTATAGAATTAAAACTTCTGATAATTTTCAAGCAAAATTAATTTATCCAGTTCATTGTTTTCAAGTATGATATTTGCTTAGTTACTTTTAAAACGTAGATCAACTATAAATCTGAAAATATTCATTCTAAAAAGGTTTAGTGTGAGGGGAATTCACCTCCGGGTGCGTTTTTGCCTGTTTGTGTGTTTTTATTAACTACCTAATGATTTAAATGTTTTTCAAAGTATGTATACATAAACTGTTTATTTTATGAATAAAAGTTTTTTGTTGCATGTATGATACACTCTACTCTTCACCCCTCAAGTATCATTCATTGCTGATTAAAATCACGTGCTTTTTTTTTTATAAAATACCTCCCTCCCTGTTCTATTTTAAAAATCTTTTGTGCCTCATACTTTTTCATGTTTACAAGGAATTCTTCTTAAAACGTTTTTATGTATTTCACTTGGTGTGTGTGTGTCATCAAATTTTCGATCGTTAATTTAACCAACTTCCCATCAAGCTAGAGCTCTGAAACTTTAGGAATCATTCTTACTTGCCTAACAACACAATATGTAGACATTTGCGACAAGTTTTAACTAATATTTCAATATTTTTTTTAAATAAAGTTTGCCACCATAAAAAAAAAAAAAATAAAAACGTTGGGTTTTTTTTCTCGAGTTTTCATATTCATATTATTCCATTGTAGCAAATATCTACCTTTAGAACAATTTTTAGTTTTCGGTATCATTAGTTTTTAGTTTAATAATGACGATGCCTTTATGAAATTATAATCGGTTAAAAGTAGATTAGCTTATAGTTGACACAAATAGCGAATAGAACATACGGTTTATGATTTATGTGACACTTAATTAGAAAAACAAGTACCGCATTGACAGAGTGAATTACCTTTAGAGAACGAAATGACACCCGTTCGAATGCATGTACTCAATCACTCAAAATCTCCCAAGGTCTCTAAGGTTAATTTGTTGACAATGAAATATTTTTCATTTTCTACTATGAACAAAATTATTACCACTAGGTTATAAAGGGCAGATTTCTACATTCACATACATGAAAGAACGATTAAAATGTGACCTATTGAAAAAAAAAAAGGTGAAAGTTCGTTTCTATAAAGTGTTTTGTTAAAGATATTAAATTACCATTGAGCATAGTTCTGTTTGAACCGAACCTATCTCGTGGGCGATTCATTCAATTTCAATAATATTACTCAAAGTTAAATAACTATAAAGAACTTTAGCATAATTCATCCTGTAATTGGCAGTTTTATGAAAGTTATTTGAAATTCATATTACCTGCACGAGGAGTTTTATTGATAATTAGCGTCGCATTTAGAAATAACACGTGGGCTATTCGCAAAGGAACTCATAATCTTGAACCTTGGTCAAGTTGCAACATGGGCTATTCGCGATTTATTTCCCTTCAACTAACACCTGGGGTTCTTTTCGGATTTTATACATAAGTTCCCAGCTTCTTCCCAATCAAATGAAACGTGATGCAACGCCCTTCAACTAACATACATAGTTATTCTTAAGCTCCCAGTTTCTCCTCAATCAAATAGAACATGATGCAAATAAAGTGAACTTCGGAAGTGGAGTGAATTGAAATAAGCAAGTCGTAAAAAAGCGACATAGAAGTGATTTGAAATAATTAAGTTTACGGTAGTAAGGAGAGTGTTAATGTGATGTGCTCGAAATTTTTCTGACGTGTTTAGCAGCTTTGGTGAGATTAGGACTCGACGCTGTCCAAGCAATTGCAGGAGGTAATTGCATCTCATTCCGGTAAGACAATTCCTTGATAAATTATAGAAATTGCTAGTACTAGCAAATAGTATATTAACTGTGGAGAGCATCCTCCTCCCCCCCCCCTTATTTGAGGAGTGAATGAAGATATTTTGGATATAACTGACTATTTTAATTAATTAATCAGTGCCTGAACTTGAATGGAAATTTATATCATGTGATTATAAGTTTAAGATGACAGACTATTCGGGGTAACAGGATGCCGTTACGAAGAGACGATGACGACACTTGAGCTAACACCTTCCTTTCTAAACTTGCAAACCACGCCAATGGGAGGACTTGGAGCCTTGACCAGAGCCTCGACTCATATCAGCCCTGCTATACGGGGGTCTCAAGTGGTATCAGGACTCGAATCCATGACTCGACTAAAGTCGGCTACGAGTTCTCGTTCCTGACCACTAGATTACCACGCTTACGTACATCCAAGGAGAAAAGAAACATAGAAAATTGGTTCCAGCACGGTCACTTGCACCCAAGGATATAGGAAACTTCGAAAATTGGTTCCAGAACATAAGATTGCATTTTAAAGTTATACAGAGAGCAGCTTGTGTCCCTCCCCTATTATTTATTTCAATGGGCATCATAAAGCTTAATTAGTTTATAAAATCACAATTAATTGAAGAGATGTCAGATAATACAAACATTTTTTATTATTTTTTCCCCCTAATTCTGAAAGTTCAAGCTGTATTTCTCTCTCAAATTTCCTTTCCTTTACCGCGCGTGAGTTCTAGCTTTGGATGAAATTCAAAATTCACGCTTACCAATGCACTCGGGTTCGAGTAAGCTTATTTACAAAATTTGGGCGTTCTTGCGGATTTTCCAACTTCACACATCTAACATGAATTCACTCCAAATGGATCTTAATCATCGTCGTTCTTCTACTTCAACAATTCACACACACTAAAGCACTAATATTTAATTATACTTCACGTATATATAAATATCCTAAAATCAGTTCATTTACACTTTTTTAAATTCAATCTAATCTTTGTATATCACATTTCTTTCGATTGGAAATTAATTGCAAACATAATTATTATCTGAAAGTAAACCTAGATGTTGGGAGATGAAGGGAAAATTCTCGAATAGCTCAACATTACATAATAATTTTTACTTGCTTTCTAATTTGGATGGCTGCCAAATTTTCAGACCTCTAAATGCAATATAATTAATAATATTAAATAAACATGTACTATTAAGTTTGTTAAAGACCTCATTCTCTAAAAATATTCGGATCTACTCTCATCTCCATATCCTTATTATCAGAAAACATAAGAAATGATACAAGTAAATTTCTTGAAATAAAATTATTGATTATTGAACTAAACCTCCCGCAATGAAAATAATTACTAAACGTATTATATATTATTTTTTTACTCCTATTGTTATACAGATGGTTATTACCTTCACTTACCATTACAAATCTTAATTAAGAAAAGAGTGACAAATAATCTAATGAAAAGAGAGAGAGAGTCCCCAAAAATTATACAAACCAATGTGTTATTCACTTTGCAGAATATTTAAACAACAATATCAATTTTTCTTTCTATGTGGTTACTTCCAAAAAACATCTGAACTAATATATACTGAAAACTAAGTTTACTAATCCGATCAATACTATCGTGTTTGATTCCTTCCCCAATAAATATGTGAGGGATCTATCTCTTCTACGATCACTTTGATTGTTTCGAACATTCCTTCGGCTAGGTATGGTTGGCTCCAGTAGATCACTAAAATATTCTATTTTTCACACAAGCTAACTAACTTCAAGCCCACGTATTCAATTCTTTTCTGCCTATAAATGTAATTTATCCTATCCATTCATTGCACTGCTTCACTTCAATTTAATTCACACGAATCACGTTTCATTTTATTGGGTGAGGTTTAATTGTAAGGTATCCGTACACCTGAGGAGAAATTTTTTTGAAATACATTGATATTTGCTATCAAAATATTTCTTAATGGTAAGATATAACCTAAAACTATGAAAAACACATTTAATAATCTGCTTTTAATTAAAAAAAAAATTGGAGTAGAAAACGTGATGAAAATAGTACATAAATTGATTATCAGAATAACACTCATAACTCAAAAGTAAACAAAAATATGATTATTCTGTGAATTTTATCTTATTTATCATAACATTTTTTGGGGGCTGGTACTACTTTCATGATGAAAATCATATTACTACAATTTTTATTGTGTTTCGAGTTAAATAATAATGAAAAATCAAGAAAAAGTTAAAATAATACATGATTTACACCTTTGTTACTAAAAACTTATCAAATTTACAACCATGAAAGTGGTAAGGATTCTTAAAAACTATATAAAGAAGATACTTGCATAATTTAAATTAATTTGGTTCATAACTTTTTCTAATGTCTACGTTACCATATGTAAATATATCGAGAAAACTCAGTTTGAGAAAAATCAAAAACAATCTTTCAAACGCAATTAAAAATTAGCTACCGAGTAAAATTCAAATCCCTATAACTCAAGTTCTAAATAAGGTATAAGCAAAATTCAAACATTATAAGAAAGAAAAAAAGCTTAAATTTTAAGCTAACATTAAAATTAGAAAATCGGCAAATTTTGACAAAAATGACGCTTTAAGGGTGTACGGATACCTTAAAAGATTCAAACAGAAAAGTCCGAGATTAATTTAGGGAAAATCATGATAGAGCCCAACCAAAATTTATTTATAACTAATACTATTTAATCATGGGCAAAAATAAGACTAAACTTGACAAAGGGAGTTACTTTGCTACATCCCCCCCCCCTCCTTTATATTTGAAGGGACACTGGCAACCAGACTATTTAAGAGAAGAGATGTATAGGCTCGAAACAAGACTCCATTGAAGAACATCGGGGGAAAATAGTGAATGTAAAGTAAGTTTGTGTGCTGAAATAATTTGATCACAGCTAAAAAAAAAAAAAAAGTGTTCCATAACAGTTATTGAGGTCAAATTTCAGATGTAATTAACACATGGATCAATAAGTTCCGAGACTAACCCAGAGATGGCACTCGTAGTAAACCAGTAACCAGGTCTTTCTAGAGTACGAACCTTTGCTTGAAACGTGTCAAAATTTTAAGTCGATCGGACCAGAAACAGATGAGTTATCGAGGTTGGAGTAAAGTCGTTTTGTAGTTTGTTTAAAAAATGGAAAAAACCGAGTTTCGTGTTCTGATAAAACATTGTTTTTTAATGGGTAAAAACACCGTGCAAGCGAAACAATGGATTGAAAAATGTTACCCGGACTCTTGTCCATCAAAAGCAACGATTTGTCGGTGGTTTGCCGAGTTTAAACGTGGTCGTACCGACACAAATGACGCGGAACGCTCGGGTAGACCTGTGGAAGCCGTTACACCGGAAAATGTGAGTGAAGTGACAAAAATTATAAGGAAAGATCGTAAAGTGAAGCTCCGTGAGATTGCTTAGATGACACAGATATCATATGGAAGTGTATTTACTATCCTTCATGAAAAATTGAGCATGAAAAAGGTTTTTTCCAAGTGGGTGCCGCGATTGCTTTCGATGGAACAAAAACAGCAACGAGCCGATGATTCAGAAAGCTGTTTATCGCTATTTACTCGCAACAAAAAAGATTTCTTGCGTCGTTACGTGACCATGGACGAAACATGGATACATCACTACACTCCAGAGTCGAAGCGGCAGTGGCGCACAGCTGGCGAAAGCCGTCCGAAGCGTCCGAAAACGCAGCAGTCAGCTGGCAAAGTCATGGCGTCAGTTTTTTGGGATACGCATGGCGTGATTTTCATTGACTACCTCGAAAAAGGTAAATCGATCAATAGTGATTATTATATTGACTTGCTGGTGCGTTTGAAGGAGGAAATCGCAAAAAAACGACCGCACAGTCTCGGGACTTATTGATCCATGTGTTAGTGTTCCTTAATTAATGTCGGACTGAGAAGCAACACGAGAACTATTGGCACCGAACATCATAATTATAAACCTCGGTAACGTAGATACGACACCTGAGCTGGCACCTTCCTCTTTAAACTTCTATACCACGCCGACGGGGGGGGGGATATGAGACATAGACCAGATTTAACTTGCATCAACCCCGATACACGAAGGGTCTTTTATGGTATCAGGGCTCGAGCCCACGATCCGAAGTAAACAACGCCGACTGTGAGTTCCCAACCTAGGCTACCGCGGCCACCTTTTTTTTTTTTTAACTTTATTCAATAAATTCAAATTTAAAAAAGAAGCAGACAAGTAAAAATATAAAGTGATTGGTTTTATTAACGTCGCACTAGAAGCAACACGAGGGCTATTGGTGACGGACCTCGTGATTTTGAGCCTCGGTCAAATGACGAGGACGACACCTGAGCTGGCACATCCCTTTCCTAACTTCCACACAACGCCTTGGGATGACTTTAAGCCACGAAAGATTTAAATTGCATAAGCCCCGGCTACACGAAGGGGGGGGGAGGAAGGTCTTTAGTGTTTTTGGTCTTGAACCCACGACTCGACGAAAACCGCCGACAGCGAGTCCACGACCATGACCGCTAGGCTCCTGCGACTACGTAAAATTCAAAAACTCAAATGAGAGGAATGAGGACTTGCGCATTTAATTTAAGAAAAAAAAAACTGCAGTATACTCCGCAGTATATTTTTGCAGTATATATATATATATTTTAAAAAGTTGAAGTAAAAGGAAAGAAAATTTGAAATCATTCATAAATATTGAAAATTTAAGATTGAGTTTCGAGACCAAATGAATTTTAAAAATATGAAATAATACTCCTCTCTCGCCTCCGAATAAATAACGAGATCTTGCATTCAAATTTAAAAAAAAAAAAAAAAAAAAAGAGCTTGGTCGTAAATTATATTTCTTATATTTCTGTTTTTGCTATTACGTTTCAATCTGCCAGATGGTCAAATATATTTTTCTTCCTATCTGTACATGAATATAATAGGAGGGGAAAAAAAGTTCTCGTGAGAGAGAGAGTATCGGATTTAATCAACAAGCAATGAAATAGATACTCTTTAAACTTTAGAAAATGTGGAACCAACTAAGTTGTTTTTTAAGCAAATATTACATGTAATTTTTTTTAATATATATATCTCAGCGAGTGTAAAAATTATCATTAAAAGAAGTAGTGTTTCTCGTTTGGCCTTACTGATGCGTTTGAAAAAGTTGATGCATTTTCTTGTGGAATAATTTCCTTGCAGTCATACTTAAATTGTTATTATTATTTTTTTTTTAAGTGCAGTCTTACTTAAAAAAATAATAATAATAACATTTCTTTTCTTAGTTCAGTTAAATTTCCATTCATTATAAAACAATTGCAATGGAGTTAAGTATTCACCAGAATAAAATACATTTTTTTTCTAACTGTTACTTTTCTGTAGAAATATATTTTAATATGAAGAAAAGAAGAACACACACATATTTTCCTAATACCATATAAATGCTCCTTTCATTAAACTTTCTTTTTTGTCTCAGAGACATAGACTCCTTTATTATGCATTAATATGAATTTGTAATGTGAAAAAAATCCTACAAAATGTAAGATTATCTACCAAAGAAATATTTAAGAAATTATTATGTTTACTTAAAAGTGTATTGAAATATTTTTCCTTTCGTTTCGAGTAATTTTTATATCGAAGCTGTTTACAGAATATTTTGCATGGAATACTAATGACTGAATTCTCTATTGAAATAAATTTATCGATATTTTATTTACAAGAGTGAAAAGAGCTAACAGAGACCTATGTATTTCCGACTCGCAAATTTACTAACAAAAAAAGTACTCGAAACATTCATTTTTCATATTAAGAGATTATGATAAAAAAAAATGTTTTTTTCAGTCAAATCTAAAAAATTTTTGGATATATTTTTTATTTTCTAAAAATAATAGATTCTTTATTATTACTTTTTAAATAAATTCAGATTTAAATTAAGAGAAACAGGGTAGTCGGTGGTCCTAATACATAAAATCTTACACTTCTAAACAAATAAAATTTATCAATTATCCATAAAACATCAACAGCTACTTTGGAAATTGGACATTCACATTCTATAAAATAATCTGTAAATAAGAAATGTGTGTAAATGTAAATAATACTCTTAGAAGTATTGATTAACTTTGGAAAATATTATTACAAGATAGCAAAAAGAGAAAATTACATCTATTTAAATATAGATGGCAGCACGAGAAATTACTAAAAAAAGTTCTTTTTTTTTTAGCAATGATAATCTATCGAACACTTCAAAGGTTGTATTGAATGTTCTTTTTCGTTTTTGAATTTGTCAAACCAACTTAGCTTTAAGGTATAAAACTAAAACTTCTTGAAAAAGTAGAGGGGAGGAGACTGTGAGATATTTTCATTTTAAATTTGCGCTTTTGACAACTTATAAAACCTTCAAAACAAATACTTCTTTGTGAAAGGAAATGTTAAAACATATTCTTAATATTTTATAATTTAATTGTGGATTACATAGACACACAGTACGAAAGTGATACATGTCTCTCAAATAAAAAAAAGTTCTCCAAATTGTAACTATTGTTTAACGTACTGAAATTAATTTCATTTTTAGTAAATTAACATAATTCATAAAATCATTAAACATCACAATTAATCAATTTGATCAAACAGTCTTAGAAATTAATAAATTTTACAATGGAATATCAATTTCTATTTTCAACAATATGAATCACAATTCTTCATAACACACACAAATAATGCACGCAATTATTTTTAAATGAAGAGTTGAAGCTCCGAGTTAAAATTTTTCCCTTGGAAATGGTTAAAAATTATTAACATCCTGTCAAGTATATGATCTCAGTAAATTGACTACGGTCAAGGTAAATTTAACACTCATGCTTCTTTTCGATTTAGTTACATTCGTTCGAGTTATTTATCTATTTATTTATTTTTTCTCCCAAGTGACAGCTTCGAAAATTTAGTGTGTATCCCGTTTTCAGTAGTCATCATATACTTTCTTTTCTCTTGATTTGATTTATTTAGTTTTTTTTTCCACCTCCCAATCTGGCGTCTAGATTGAACTCGGTCGGGTCTAAGCCCGATGGGCCATAACAGTAAAGTGGGAACTATAAATTCCCGGAAACAGCGCTTAAAATTCGTTAACGGAGTTGGAAGCAATGCTCGTAAAAATAAAACTCTTATTGATCTGGTTCTTAGTCGACAAGATGGATGGGAGACCTGTCGCTATTCCTTCTAAATACTAGGCGCATAAAATCGGTAGAATTTAAAAAGCGCTCATTCAATTGAAATAAAAGGGTTGTCGCACTCTTGATTTCTAACCGCTATTAGGTTGTAAATGGTGCATACGATGACAGTATATTTGTCAAATATAATCGCTACTCAAATTATCACAAAAATTAATATAAAATAAATCAGTTATCTATGATAATTGTGTAGGAAATAGCACTCATTACTCTTTGATATTTCGCTATTATTTTTTTTAACTATCGGAAATTCAATTTTAGCAACATTCATTATCACGATTTGATTCTGCAAATATATTATACATATGTGGTGCGTAAAATTATAATGTATCTCATTGCTTTTTTTTTTCCCCACTTCATTTCTTCGTTAACTTTTACGTGTATTGATAATTTTATAACATGTAACAAGTCTTAAAGCAATTAATTAATATTAATTTCAAAATTTTTCATTCAGTATTGGAATTAAAATTAACCTAAAAAGTTAATCATCGAAATATTTATTTTTAAGGAAATACTGTAAAAATTGTAGCTTAAAACTTTTTTGTGTATGGGAGTAAAAGTGAAGAAATGACACGATTGTGACTGAGTGAATTAAATTGCAAAAATGTCTTGCTAATAATTTTTAAATGAATTAAAGTATATCACACATTTTAGCAATAATTTTATTTTTTAAATTTATTTTGTAGCAATAACTATTTCAATGTAACATGGAAAATATCTGTGCATATTCTTCTCCAAAAAATTAATTAATTAATGTATTTAATTATGATACATATCCACCTAAAAAAAATTTTTTTTTGGTGTTATAATATATATTTTTTAATTCCAGATTTTCCCGAGCCATTTATTATTTTAAAAATTTTAATTGAATTACAGAGTATGTATAATATGTCTTTCAATGGCATACCAGTAGAATATGTCCATATGGTTCGGAAAATATGGTCCTTACACTTACTTCTAAGTGTGCTCAATGAAAAATATTGTGATCAGTGCATTATATATATATTCTTTATCTCTTCTACTGATAATTTTAGAATTTGTCATAATAATTTTTTACTTTTTATTTACTTGCTTTTGTAAATTTATCAACAGTATATGTAAAGTTTTACTTTTATAGGTGTGGTTTATTATTATTATTATTATTTTTTTTTTTCTGTTCATTTTTATTAATTTATCTTTCTTTGCAGTGTTTTATTTGTATATTTATATGGTTTGGTGTAAGAAATTTTCCTCAAATTATTGAGATTTATTTCCCAACTTGTGAAGGATTGTAATGCTTTGGTGTTTATAAACATTTAAATTTTAAATTGTGTGTGTGTGTATATATATATATATATATATATATATATATATATATAAAAGCTTCTGCCATTTTTTTTAAACCTTGAAGGACTTTATAAATTCTTCATTCCTTATTTTTGCAACACTTTACAACATATAATAAATTACTTAATAATTCAGATAAGTTATACACACACACATATATATCCAATAAATGCAAATATTACACGTAATTATTTAATAATAAGTTTATGAAAAGACAACAATAAAATCTAATTAGTGTTGTTAGTTTAGTTTTGATTCAGTAAATATAACAAAAAAAAACTCCTGTCAATTAATAAAGTTAAGAGTGTGTATATATGTGTGTGTGTATGTATGTGTATATATATATATATATATATATATATATATATATATATATATATAT
>BMAW01065638.1:229271-375958 GCA_019974015.1 Nephila pilipes | reverse complement strand
TATATATATATATATATATATATATATATATATATGTATGTATGTATGTAATTAAAATGTTTGTGAGGACACATTTGGAGATATTTATCATTAGTTTTTGCTAGTAATCAACAACCTCATTTGTTATAATAAATTAAAATTGGAAAAATATCAGCACAACTTTCTATTTATAATTTTTTAATCGAAAATTAAAGTAAAACTACTTCATCGGTAATAAACGAAACACTTTTCTTAACAATCGTATTCATAATGAAACATATTTATTTTATCCTGATTTCCCCCCTACAATTTAATTTAATTTAATTTGTAAAATTTAATTTTCTTTGGCATTTTTTTGAGTTTTTGCCTTAATATTGAATCAACCTTCATTCCTCTGCTTTAACTTCCCATATGAAATCAAAAGTATTTTTCGAGCTCTAAAGTTTTTTTAAGAATTTAACAGCTTATAATTTTCATTTGATGTTTCCGAGTTATCAATTTCAAAGTTCAGTGCTTTACTTGTTTGTTTTCTCTGATGGATGATTGAATGGTCTTATCTGTTGATTATACAATTTTTTTTCCAGATATCGAATAACGAGGTGATTTGAGGATAACGAGTGATTTGAAGATAACGAATAACAAGCTGAGAATAAATAAACGGAACCATCTTTCTGGTTGAAACGAGCTTATATTTAAATTCGCAGGAAAAAGAGTCATGATTGCTTCTCAAAAAATCCAGTACATGTAAGTAATTTTTATTTTGCCATAACATTTTTTTTTACAACCTCTAATTAAATATTTTTCTCGTTGTGTTTGCTGCCTTTTATAACAAATAATTTACCGAGCTAACATAACCGAAAATTAAGCTACATAATTATTGAGAAAAACGTATGTGTTAGCGCAGTCAAGTTTTTTAAATCAGTATTTGACATGCATAAAATATTTATAAAATGCTTTACACAATATATATAATCAGTTGAAAGAACAAAATGTACGTGTTGTAATTTTCTAATTTGAAACTTATTGTTCAAATACATATTTTTACTCATACCTTTGAAAAAATTCATTTAATATGGAATGTGCATTATTATCATTAGATCGCAGATAAATGTTGTCCGGATTTCTGTATAACATTGAATGTTCTATATTTTAGATAAATATTTTAGTTAGTCGAATACAAAAAATATCTTGCGAAATTTGCTAAATAAATACTAAAATAATTTAAAATTCAAAAAATAAATACATGACAGCTACTGCAATTTATGTTTATACCAATTTTTTTAAATGAAGAAGAAAAAAATTATGTCTTTTATTATGTTATTCAAACAACTTCTGTAAAATTGTACTGTGAGCAAACAGTTTCAGTCTTACAATAATAAGTAAATCATAAAAACACTTATAATTGATAAGTAAATGTAAGTAATACAATGAACAAAACTGTAATAATAGTCATCACAACGCCCTACAAAATTAATGAACAAAAATATTGAATTTCCTAAATGTAATGCAAGTTATGAGCAATATTTACATTTTTAAATAACGAAGGAATCTATGATCACATTCAATTTTATATCAAATTGAAAGAAATGGAGATAGTAACAGTTTTCATAGCTGATTTACTTCATTTAACGCAATAAAACATCTATGGCAAACTTTGTAATGTACTTTACTTGTTGTTTGTAAACTTTATAAATGTAATTAAAAATATTAAACACATTCTAATAAAACTTTTTTTTAAAGCAGTAACATGGTATTTCAGAGACTATGTGTCAGCTAAGAATACATCTCGTTAGTAGCTTTTGAAATTTCAATACAATACAAAAAAAATTGAAAATGAAAATTTATGTAATGTGATTAACATGTATGATAATCCAGTAAAAAAGAAATGTTTCTTTATTAATATATAGAAAATAAGAATAATAAAAATTAACATTAATTATTTAACTAAGTGCGTTTAGAAAGTTTTTATTCATATTTATGAAAAAAGGTATATGAATTTCAAGTACACGGAAGTCTATTGATTTTAAAATTTAAACAGTTATTTACGAATTCATTGACGATTCTAAGCGACGATGCAAAACGTAAAAAGTAGAGCTATTTGATCAGTATCATATATATTAGAACAATACAGCAAAACTATTCTTATAATTTCAGCATTTAATTTAATACTTTTTCGAGCTAGTTACGATTTAATTATATATCAGCGAATTGGTTTTTGTAAACCTTCATATATAAATCCAATCCTAATAAATATGATTCAATTTCAAGATGATGACATGATTCAATCAACCAAGTATATAAAAATAACACTTAATAATGTGGGTGAATATAAAATAATACTTACATTTCTTCAATGTAATATAAAATTATTTATTAAATTTTTGAAGAATTTTTTGCAAATCAAGCTGCAAAATGTAACAAAACTAGGTTTTATATGTATATTTTTTATTACTCAAAGTTAAGAGATTGAAACAAATAAATGAATTATTTTTGTTTATTATTATTTGGTGTTTTTTAGTAAATTTTTTCCGAGTAAATTTAGAAGTAATGAAGTATACTTTTTATGTCAAACAACTTATTAAGAAATAATATTTTAGTAATTTCTAACGAAACTTATATTTTTAATACATATTTCGAAGATAACTGTTTTACGTTGATTTAATCAAAAACTGAAATAAATGTTTAATGTAATATCTTTAGCAAAATAATTGTTATTTTTCTAGTTAATTGTTAACTTATTTAAAGTGAAGAAGTGAAAAAAAAAGTATCCTAAACTAATGAATGGATTTTATTTTGAAGTTATGGATATTAAAAACAGAATATATCTATTTTTAAAATTAAAATTTCTATTTCGATGCTATAGACGTTAAACCAATTCCATTTAACAAAAAGATGCAAATATTTAAATTGTTTTGATGAAATATATTTATTTTTGTATAAAAGTTGAATAAAAAAATAATTTTTTTTAGTTAGACAGAAGATGGGGGTTAGAAACTGTTGTAGAAGGACATGCAAAGGTAAATAGAATGATATTCTCTATTTTGATGTTTAATCTATATGAAAATAAAAATATGAAACATGTTATATTATTTATATTTCATGGCAGTTTTGAATCTGTTCAGAATATTCAGTTGAATTTTATTACACTCTATGTCTTATTTTAAGAATTACAATACTCTTTGAAATAAAGTATTTTGATGGCTTAACTAAGCTATTTTATTTGGAATTTTAAAATTCAAGCATGATGTTATATTAAAATTAATTCTATTATTAAAGGTAATTTAAGTACTGTATGAAATAATAACTGAAAGTAGTGAAACATGCCAAAATAATATTTTATTAAACACTCAATTTTTATTTGTTTACCGTTATCGATAAGTATGCACTAATTCTTTTGTGCGATTAAATGCTATAAATCTAATACAGAATAGAAGAATTGTTAAAAAAAAGTGACAAAAGAATGTGACAAAAAAATTAAGAGTTACTCTTATAAAAAATTTAATTAAAAAGAAATTTAGACATTTATATATATATATATATACATACACACACACACACACACACACAAATAAGCCTGTGAAATTCTGATTATGAATATGCATTTATGAGTATATAAAATTTAACAGCTCTCTTTTCCAAGGTATAACATTATATAACGACTTTAATAAAATGGAAACAATAGCAAAGTTTCACTGATATAAAACTGAGAAAATGTCCCAAATTATTTTATGCATTACAATGGAAATAATTAGTCATTTTCTAGGTTGCTCTGTTAATAATAATAAAAAAAATTCTTAAGCAGTTGTAAAACTCTTTTGATTATTAAATAAGTCAAAAAAACACATTTTTTTTTTTAAAAAAAATGCTTCTTTGAAGCAGTTAATATTTGAGGAATCAAATAAAAGCATTCTTCGAAATATGCGTATCCAAATAATTATGTATGTAATGTGCTAGGTTTTATCAATAAACAAATGCAGACTTAACGAAACTAAATATGTAATACATTAAAATATAAAAAATAAATTTTTATTTTAGTGAAGTGAAAAAAATGAGCATTTAAAAATTTCTTGGCTGACGAGCAGAAATATTGATTCTGAATTTGTATCTAATTTTTTTTATCACTTATATATGGGTTCTATCGCTTTGTTCTCTTCATCTAACCTTTCGGGATTTTAATATGATGTTATTTGAACTGGGATTCAGTCCCAGTGACGGAAACAGGACTTATGTACAACAAGAATAGTGAAGTGTAGTGAATACAATTGAGGATAGGATTGTGGACTGATAACAATAGTGAATAGCATTGAGGTAGTGAATACAATTGAGGACTGATAAGTAACGAAGAATACGTTGTTGATCGTAGAGAGTGAGCAGAAGTTTTCAATGAAGACATCAGAATAATGCCTACACTGAGTAGGGAGACATAGGATTCAGAAGTGGGTAGGAATCAGTTCACAGATTTGATAATAAATATCTCGTATTTTGATTACTGTGTTATCCTAATAAATTCAAGCTGAGTAACTGCCGAGTTTGGATTAATCAGTGACTGCTTAAATATTGATTAATAATAGAAGGAGAAGGAAATAATATGAGAACATTTCACGTATTCATGATTAATCATTTCGAATATAGTCTGAACCAAGTAATATGATTAAATGTTATTTTCTTTTGCTGGTGTTTTAATTTTGTTCTATATATAATATCAATCTGAATTTAAATTACTGAATATACTATAAAAAATAAATAATATTACTGAAAAAATATAATAAATACTGTGTGGAAAAGAAGAGGTATGTAATGGATAAGACTAAGTTTTTGGAGTGAATCTATATTAATATAACTTTGCAATTACTGTACAAAACGTAAATATACTTATATTAATGCATTATTATATACTTCTCTTATGAAGTATTTAAAATGAATAGATTTAATTTGATACCATTTCCCCCAGTTTAAAAGAAGCAGATTAAGTTACATTGATTAGGTCTTCACAGAGTTTACTTTATACTCAATTTAACCCTTAAAACACTCGTTAATCGAGTTCACTTGCTCCCGAGATCCAGAACAAATACACATGGCACCAAAAAGTCCCAAAGATCTATAATCGCTCTTATTACGCCCATCCATCAATAGGGGCAATGGCAACAAGAAAAAAATGTCTCCCTTTTGTTTTGTATCGAGCCAGGCACTATAAAGTTTCGGCGCGTCAGATAAATCTTGGAGCTGCCAATGTATGACATGATCATAACTTACAACCAATAAGCGCGAGGTATCTCTGTGGGCTAATGCTAGAGAAGGATCAAACTCGGAAGATTTACGACCCACTGTTATCTGAAACATGTGTTAGGTGCACATTTGTACCTTATCAAAAGTTGCATGATGCGGAAAGTTCTATACCTTGCAACCTTATCTAGAGCTTACACACTCTTTCCAGATACGTCATGCCATGATTAATTCAAAGGCAGTCACATATTGTACAGCCGAAGATGTGTCAATGTTTGCGGAGAGCGTTGTAGAGCTCTGAATTTCCAAAGACTTTCCTTCTGCCCACATTTACACAGTTTTATGCCCACGTTGACATACTAAGTTTAATGAATAAAAAAAGTAATAGCATTGGAAAAATTTAAGTTTCGTAATGTTGAAAAAAGGAGGTTATTACAATAGTTTGTTATAACAAATGTTTTGTAATCTTGAAATAAGAATTGGATAATTGAACTTTTTAATGTAGCTTGAGCACAGATTGTAACAGTGGAAAGCATAAGCTAAATTTTATGATTTTTAGTTATTGAAACAAAATATTCAAAATGAATTTTAGGTATTTAAGTATGAACAAAATTATAATTTTTCACACATTTATTGCTCTTTCAATAAATATATATATTTTTAAAATTTGTGCACAGGGAAGAAAAAGAAAATCAACCTTTTTTTTTACTATTCAATAGTGTAATATATTCTTTTAAACTAAAGAATTGCATTTGTGTGATTGAAGATTTCTGAGTAAAAAATCATTATAAAAACGATTGAAATAAAAACGCAACTGAATAAGAATTGAAAGAAGTCTAAGGGGAGAAATTTCTTTAAACGTTATTATTATTTTTTTAATTTAAATTCCAAATACTGTTTCTAACGATTATGAAATTACTTTGGATTGAAAATGTATTGTTTTTTGGCATCTTGTCTCATAAATCATTACGAACAAGAAATGCTTTTTTTTATATAGTTTAAATGCTATTGTGTGAATATTGTTATTGACTTAAATGAATATTGCAAAAATGTATACATTTTCAAATAATTAACCTTTATACAATAATGGAGGATCTAAACACAGCAAAATAATTGACTGTGTAATTAGACAAATATCTTCGCTATTTCTTTTGGTCAAATAACTATTTAAAATACATTTGTTCACTAAAGGACTGATGAACACAGTGAAGGTGATGTTCATCCTCTCTTCAAAACATTTTTTCTACCCAAGGATTAAAAAAAAAAAAAAAAAAAAAAAAATACATGTCAACCTAAGCGAATTCTAAGTTTACATCCCTGCTCCCCTCTATTATACCTAGTCATTCTTACTCTATGACTGGATTAGAGTTATTTTTATTTTGCAAAACAAGATAAAAAAAATTAAAATTTTTGCAACCTTTTTATAAACAATTAATGCAATAAATTATTTTAATTGAACGCAAGAAGTGAACTCTTCAAATCTAAGAAAATGTTAATCTGTTTTGTTTTTCGGCGTTTCCTTAAACCCAAGTTTGAATTCAATGCAGCTTTATTACTTTCGTGCAATTTTATTTAAAAGTGGAGTAAACAAACAATAAATTTCTATTTATTTCCTCCTCTCGATGCACATAGTGATCTTTCTTCTTTTCAGATTTCTTCAAGTCTTAAAATCTTAAATAATAGTAATGTATTATTTCATTTTATTACAATATAATTATTCAAAATAAATCATTCGACTTCAAAATTCTTTATTTTCATTAAAAAAAACGACACAGAATAAAAAGTAATACATAAATGCAAAGGGAAAATACGAAAGTTTTCTTTACAAGTGTTGGATATGACATCCTTTAGTTAGGCGCTTAATAACAATTCGATATACAAATTCCTGCCAAACATGTTAAAAAGTGCAAGAGGTAATTGATTGTACAGCAACAAATATCTGCTAAGTTACCATAAATTTTTAGGCAATGATGGCGCGTACACTTTATATTTTATAAACCCTCAAAGGAAGAAATCGCAAGGGAACTGACATATCAGGTGTCAAATCTAGTCCACTGTGACCGATCCAACTACGAGGTAGCTTCGTGAAAGCTTCTCTGAGAGCTTTCGTGAAATAACTTCACGAAGAACACAAGAAGGCCGTCTATTTTCAATAATATAAAACTTTTACATTTCTCTTTTGTATTTATGTATTACGTGTCATTCTGTATCGTTTATTTTTCAAAATATGAAATAGGATGATTCATTTTGAATAACCCTGTATAGTAAAATAATTTAACAATGTTAAAATTCCTAAAAGAAATTTGTATTTATAAATTTTTATTTTTAATATAATTTTATTTAAAATGCTAAAAACAGCACAGCAAAATTTATCGACTGAAATAAAAATGAAATATGCTCTTCTCCCCCTCTATCTCTAAGAGCAAACGATTCTGATGGGTAGTATTAAGTCATACGACATCCCCGCTGATATGAAAAAATTCTGCACCCAGAAATAATTCGTTTACATAGTGGCACATGCTATGATGACAGAACTGATTGCGTAATCCATGAAACAACTGTACCCATAGAATACATCCCTGCTCCCCTCTATTATACCCTATTCATAGACGTTCGTCAATGTCACATGACAATGAAGTGGGAAGTCTAAGCTTTACCCCTAGTAGGGTTGTCTGATTAGGGGGGGGGGAGTAGGCGAAGATAAAATTCGCCAAGTTTTCAAAATTGAAAACTGTGACTTATGATAAAGATAGCAATAAAAACACGATGTTTTGTTACATTCAATTTTCTGGGAATGAAATTAATCTTTAACATTCAAAATTGATATTAGCAATTTGAGAGATTTTATTTAGGCGAGAATTTATTGTTAAAGAACAGGATAATAAGAGATTAATGTTTGAAAGATTTTTTTTTTTCTGATCCCAATATTTATTATCAATGTTCATTCTAGAAAAGTTTTGCGAAAGAGTACACTCTACCTGCCTTTTTGATTTCAATACCTTGTATGCTTTTTAATAAATAAACATAAGTATGACTAGTTACAGATTGATAAAATATATTATAGTTTCTAGGCAAACTTTGTATCTTATTGAAAAATTGCTATCGCATAAATGAAGCTTCATAATTTTACCCACCATTGAATGAAACTATGTCCATTTATGAATCAAAATACAGTAAGGTAATTCTATAAGGGACAATTCTGTTGATTACGGTCCCTTTGAATAGTATACGTATTTACCTCTTATTAAGATACACCTATATTTAAGAGACAAAATGTCTGGTCCGGTGGATGTCTCTTATTGGTAAATACTACTGTAGTTTCCCCCTTAAATTAGCGTCCTGTTGATTATGAAAAATGTAGAATAAATCATGTAATTATCATGTACTATCTTCTCTATCATATACAGAGAATCGCGAATTATTTTACTATTTATGTTTATTTTAATTTCTACTCATTTTAAGCGTTTTAATTTATAAAAATACAATTAATATATTTCGTATATGTTCTTCTATACTGTAACGTTAAACGGATATCTAATTAATAACATGATAATGGGAGAAATTTTAACTTTGTAATAATCATATTTTGTCTTCACTATCAAATACAAAACATCATAATTCATTATATTATTTTTATTTTATTTACTACTCGTCTTAAACATTTTAATTTATAAAAAAAAAAATTACTATTAGTATATTTCGTATTTTTCTTATCGACTGTTATGTTAAACGGATATCTAATTTAATGATAATGGGAGAAGTTGGAAATTTAAATTCTGTAATTTATATGTATTGTCTTCACTATATCAAATACAAAGCATCGTAATGTGTTAAACTATTTTTGTTTATTTTATTTACTACTCATTTTCAACAGTTTTAATTTTATGTTTCACACTTTTTCCGTTGTACTGTAATTTTAAACAATTATCTCTAACTTAATAGGATAATGTAACAAATACTATATTTTAAGGACAAACTATGATAAAGGAATTAAAGTGTAATAACCACACGATTTTATGTTAATATTATTACATATTTCTATCCAAAATTGCGTCCAAATTTGGTTTTTTTTCCCTTTAACAATTGGAGAAGACAGCCTTCAGGAATTTAAAAAAGAATTTCTAAAAATGTTTTAACGTGACGCAAAAATAACTTTTTACTTTTATTTCTATAATAGTTTTACATTTGTTCATAAACTATTTTTCTTTCTCAGCATTCTTATAAATAAACTTCCAAAAGAGCATTAAATGTTTTCTCTCTGAGTTTTTAAAAGGGATAAACAAGAAGAAATTTGAATAATAACAGATAAATAAGCTCGTGATTCATTAAGTATATAGTTTCAGAAGTTTTATAAGAACTACTTTGCGCGATGACATCCACGCATAAACATTATTTGAAACCTAAAAAGTGCGTTTAAATTATTTAAGTAAAAACAAAAAAATGTTAACTGAAAAAATAATTAATTAATAAGCGTGCATTTCTCAAATTTAGGAAATCATAATCAGAATTGATATAATTGTTAATAAAGTGTCAATTGTACAGATTAAGAAGTGATTCTTTGTGAAAATTTAGATTCTCCACATAAGCAATGAATAGTTTTCATGAATAGAATGCATTATATATGTTACACAGACACACACATATATATATATAATCACATAGTATGAAATGCTGCATGCTTTACTGTGAAACTGATGTTTATTATTATTTTTTTTCTTTTTCGAATTTCTACAATCTTTTTTTGTTTGAGTTCTAAATTGATTTACAAATACATGCTTACATCTAGTTTCTAAATATTAACCTTTAAATAAAATGTTTATTATTAAAATTATTTTCTCCAAACATTACCAATTATTTTGCATTAACCTTTTTATCATAAATATTTATTTTTTAAGCCTCTAATAGTTATGTTCCCCCAAACCTAAGCTTTTCTAAAGTTTGTTTAATAGGTAAAACTTTTATTTGTATAAACACATGAAGAATTGGCTAAAAGTTGAGGAATTTATGTTATACGGATGTACTAAAATAATACAAGAAGAAAAATGTTATCGTCAATCTTAACAGGTTTTGTTATTAGATAGGTCTAATTCTCACAAAATGAATGTGATAGCTCTATGAATCCATATCTTATTTGCATTATTCCTTAATAGAAAATTTGAACAAATAGGAGATTCTAATTAGATTTTAATAAATTAATTAAATGTTATTCAAGTTTTTAAATCTCTTCTAAATATTCATAAAATGTAAGAATGCTTGGCTGGACAATATAAATATATTATAACACTCCAGTAAACAAAATTTTGAATCTAATATTTAACTTACTGGTGTCCAGAAATTTATAAAACAAAAATATTTTAAATACCTGACTCAAGGTTTGTTTTTTTTTAAACGGGGATTAATTCATAGGTTATTTTACAGAAAACTTTGAACTAAATAAGTAAGGCAACGTGTTTCATTTAATCAAAAATGTGAAACTTATTAGCATTAGAATTGTTATGAAAACATGTACAGTAAACTTTAGATCCTATAAAAATTATAAACTCCGAGTTAATAGTTCATTAAAATAATAATAATAAAATTTATGATAGACATTACTGTCAGTACTTGTGCATCATTGTTATTAGTATGTGTACAGAATTTTATAATATGTTTTATATGATATTTATTTCAGTTATGTGAATATATATAAATAATGTATTTTTTGAGTTGGATTGATTATATATATAAACTGCAACTTTTAAATATCCTTAAAATGTGAAAGTTCTTTTTATATTTAAAACAAATTAAACGATATTTATTTAAAATCAATAATTATCGCTTCGTCATTAATTGACTCACTATACACAATTGTTATTAAAATTATTGATAAAAGGACCATTACTGACAATCTTTGTAAATGTGTTTCAAGTTTTTTCATTTCCTTCACAGCAATGTATTTTACACATCTAGTTGTGATTTTAAATTTCATGTGTATTTGCGTGTTACTCTATTTTCTTTTTCTGCAAGTACAGTACAGATTTATTTAAATGTATGTGAGAATTTTTTTTTAATTAATTAATTAAAAATAAATCAGAATTGAATTAAAGTAACAAATCAGAACGCATAACTGAGGAATCTGGAAGGAAAGCTAAACTGAGTGAAATAGAAATATACATAATGTACGTATTAAAAAACTTTTTTTAACCCCTGATAAAAAACACTGTACCTTCAAAATTATTTTATCTCATACAATAACAAATATTTCATATTTACTCGCATCGTAATAAAACTAAATGGATACAAACTAAATGAAAATAAAGTTTTCTGATTACATATTATCAGAAATATTTACGAGAAGTATTTGTTCTATCGTAGTTTTTTTACACTTATTGTGTCATATTTTAGACAATAAATATAATTAAAAATGTTAATCATGTTCGTATTTCATTTTTACTTAACCTGTTAGAAATGAGTAAAACTTTTTGCATCGATTGAATTTCAAATTTTATTGAGAAAATCGAAAACTAGTTATATATATATATATATATAATCACGTGTTTTGCTGATCCGAGATTGAAATTATTTCTTAAAATTCAGTATTGTATATTAAAAAAAAAACGTGATTTGTCTTAAAAAATTAATAATAATGTAATTTGATTACCATCTTTTGAGGTCTATTGAACCTATTACTTAGATTTGAGGTATGCAATATCTTCGCTTAGGAATTTATTTAATTTAACTTTTAAAATCTTAATACGCTTAACATTTGAATTCGAACATATGGCTTAAGGGGTCACTTAACGCAACATTTTCTATTAATCAGTAATGTTAAAAATCTCGAAGATTATGTCTTTTTTTTTTTTTCCTCCAAGAAACTGTTGTGTTTAATGCGTTGTTATTATTATTTGAATGAAATATTTTATCAAAAAAAAATTTAAGGGCTCAAATGAACCCTAATAATTTGAAATTTTTCCACATATTACTCCATATATGAATTTAAAGAATTATAATATGTGCGACCACAGAGTCAAGTTTTTAAAAATATTCTTTAAACTTGGTTATTTTCAACATTACGAAGATAAGGAAAATACTGTGTGAAAATTATTTCAATGCTCTGAAGTATCAAATATAATTATAAAGTACTTTTAAGACATAACAAGCAAGCAGAATTTCCCCCCTTCAACACCCAGCAGTAGCGATGTAAAGCCAGAAAAAGTAACCCATATCAGAGAGAATCTTCCTCCCCCTCTCTCCGGAGGATATTCATATTCAAATATCTGGGAGAAGGATAGAACATCACCTCTATTGCCTGTTGGTGATAGGGTAAAAAAGCAGGAAGTAGGCGGGGAACCCAAGTATGAATAACAGGGCTAAAGGCGACAGTGTAACATTATAAAACTAAGTTCTGCTTAGAAAGGTATTGTACTGAAATCTTATCCGACCACAAAATCGGTAGGTAAAGCGAGTCGAACATTTATCCGAATGAAGGTGTTTCAGCGAAGATCTTTACCAAGTATAAAATAATTTTTATTAATTAGTGAAAGAAATAACTCGCCTACTATCTTTGCTTAATGTGGTTGCCTGTTGACCTATGGTTGAATTAAATGTTACATGTAATCATGTTCAAGAGACAGTCATCCGTTAATATTCATGTAAGCTAATTTTTTTAAATGTTTGATTCTCAAATGCATAAACGTCGAAATTTTAGATTTTTTTTTTTTTTTTTTTGGTTAGCTCGTCAAGTTTATAACAAATTAAAAAATAAAATTTAATGTTGGCTAGTTTTGATTAAAATTAGCATCGAAAATGAGGAAATATAATTTATTTTGTATATGTATACACATTCTTAGTTTCATTACAAGAAATATGAAGAAATAAAAAGCTTCTTAATTTTCATATATAAAAGTTTTTTTTTACTCTTAATGAGAACTTATTTACCTCACTTTATTAAGTTATTCCAACTTTATTTCAGAAATACATTGAGTATATTTTTTCTAGTTATTAGAAGTTTTTAAACAGAATTTTTGACTATAACTCCAATTTCCGATGATTACTTAGTTATCATTTTGCAACTGTAATCCGTAATGTCGAAAAATCGAAATCTATCTTTGACTATTAATGCATTGTTTTTGCTTTAGAAAAATGTCTTGTCAGGAAAATTTTTACTCTACGGACAAGTTTTTCTACCTACTTTAGTGTTATCTGTCACTACATCTCTCTATACACATTGCATTTAAATTTATCCAAAAATTTAATCTGTTGTGTAAAACAAACAATTAAAGGATATTAGGTTTAATAAAAATACTGTATGAACAAAACTTTTTAATAAATGTATTCATTGAAAACTAATTCGAAAAATAGGATTTTATAAATATTTAGTCCGAATGTATTGAAAATTATGAAATCCTTTTTCAAAAATTATTGATGAAGGACACTAAAAAATACGTTTCACTCCAAAAAAGTTCGAGTGTATATCATACCATTCTAAAAGACATGTTTTGCAATATTTTTGTGTTACTTTAAAAAGTTTTTCTTTCTGGTTTCGAACAAACATTAGAAAAATTTCGTCACAGTGAAACATTAATATATTAATCTCCCCATTTTCAAAAAAATATATAAAGTACCATGCGAAATGAAAGAAAAAAATAGACTAATTCCTTTTTGACTTAAAGTGGAGAACACAAAATTTTCCGCAAATACATAACGAAATGGGGTATGTTATTGGCTGCAGTTTCGTTTCAGATTCAGTAATGCACCCTGGGGGTTTTTCGCTATCAACCCCATGGTGCTCCAGAACGACCATTTGTTTCCATTAACACTACCAATACCCATTTGTTTCTCCTCCGTTTTGTAATTTTTATTCTTTGGCGTTGCAGAATATAAAACGCGGCATACAGTCTCCGCTGGAATTCTCCCTATTTCATCATTTTGCGTTACTTGTATTTTCGTTTCAGTTGCAATATTATCCTTTTTTAGAATTATCAGATTGGTTTTTATTGTTTCTGTTTAATTGAAAGCAGCTATCAGAATTCGAATCGTATAGTACGATAAAAAAAAAAATTTTCATCTAGAATAGTGTAGAGAAAATAACTATTCAAATGAATGTAGAACTAGTTTAAAAATATTTATATTAAGTTTTCATTGATAAATATAAAATTCTTCACTTTTAAAAATTAAAATCTTTTTAGTACTTTGAGTACTTTACAAAATAATATTATTTGTATTGTTTATATTTTCAATTATTCAAACTATGAATATTTATACGTTCTTTCAAGCAATATTATTCCAGCTGTACATATTAAAAATAGGGCGAAAACAACAAATGGAATATGAGTCCTATTACGTATGTTAAGTATGCTAATTTTTAGAGAAAGTCCTAATTAATTGTTTAATCTTGTCGTTAATAGTTAAAGCAAACGAAAGACAATTTCAATGGAACGAGAAGAAAATATTGTATTTCGCACACACTCACGCATTAATACATAAAAGTAATAAGTAAGAATCCGAGAAATATAACAGATTTTGTTAAAATTTTTACTATAGCACACACACAATAATGGAAATTTTTTGCTGCCTTACATAGTATTTATCTTTTTAGAGTAGAGTAACTAGATTTAAACTGATGCACAGAACTAGTTAAAAATACTTATATTATGTTATTATAGATAAATATAAGATTAAAATAATTTTTTGTGCTTTGTTTTATATGTAAATGCAATTTCGGAATTTTTATCAATGAAAACGTTTTGCTCGTTTGTTTGTTTTTTCATTCAATATTATATGAATATTTGCTTGTTCTTTTTAGGAAATATTATTCCAACTTTGCTTATTAAAAAAAAACCGAATGGAATGAGTGGATGGAATATAAATATTGTCAAATATGTAAAACACGCTAATTTTTTAAATGTATTCATAATTAATTTTTCAATCTTGCCAGTGATATTTAAAGAAAGCTAAAAATAAATAAAGCTTGTTTCTAAGGGTTAAGGAGAAGGTATTGTATTTCTGTAGTATATATAACTAATAATAATTTAGTTATATGTAGTATAATAACTAATAAGAATTTTTGTTAAATTTTTACTATAGCTATGTTAAAAAAATTTGTTCTGAATATCCATACATTAATCTTTTGTTGGAAGAGAATTGTATTCAATGAATTAATATTCTATCAAGTGTGGTATACAAATTTCGTATATCCTAGAAAAAGTATTTTCTTATTATAAATAACAGCATTTGTCCTCGCGTTTTACATTTTTTTTTTTCATTGCGCCTAATTGTTACTGTGACTTCATTTCGAAAAAGAGTCGTTTCTTTTTTTACATAGTACAGCGATATAGCTAAGCGCACTAATTTTTTTTTAAGAATTATAATTCATTATTCATTGGCAAGATGCCCTTAAAAGTTATTTCGGTTTGAAATTGTTTAATTCATATTTTATATATGTGTGAACTTAAAAAAAAATTGTAGATTAACGAAATGAACCTTTTGCAAAATTTCTTCGAAGATGTATTATTTTTTCAACCATTAATAGTTTATGGCTAGTGTATGAAATTCACACACACACACACAAGTTGGGATTCAAATTCAAAACATTTCGCTAATGTTACTTTTATTATTTTTCAGCTTTTTATCAAATAATAATAATAATAGCTGAGTAATTTAGCTGTAAGTAACAATATATATAATGTATATAAAGTAGGTCAAGTTATTATGTATGAATTATAATCTTTATTTAGATTCAAGTGAGCATTTCTCTTCAGGTTTAATATTCACTAACTGTGAATATAATAACTATATGTGTTTATATATACACACATATAAAGTGTAAATAAGGAGCGTCAATACTACCAAGTTTTATAGTTTTCAATTGCTATGAAATCCAAAATCATACAGCTATTTCATGTTTATAAATATATCTGTAACTGAAGAAGTAAAGAATTTTGTGAATGCATATCAATTTCAAATAAATGAAAGAGAATAAAATTTGATAATTATTATTACCTATTAAATTCCAGATTGAAATACAATGTCCTTCTATAGCGTTGATCTTTTTGTGCTTAAGTCAAATTTTGAAGAAATTTTTAGAAATCGATGTTATTTACTTAGATAAATATATATTTTAATCTGAAGAATCTCTCATTTGTAAGTTCATAGTTTTTAGAGAAAAAGTAGTGTTTAATATACAAATTTGAAGATAATCAAGTTATATATATTCAACTTGAAGTATATAAAGAATATATATTACTCGTGAATGCATTATTTTGGGTAATCCATAATGTTTTTATAGTTGTAATGCAATTCTCTCTCAGAATGTGAAATGTATCCAAGAACATCTGCAATTTATTCAGTGCAAAGTGGCATTTTTGAATACCTTTAGGAAACCAAAATAATAGCTGCATTATTTTAATAAAAAAAATAATTGTATCTTTGATTTAAAATAAATGTCCAAACATTTTAATAAGGTTAATCTTATCTAAACTGCTAAAATATTTTTCCAGTCTGATACTACATAAGTAATAGAAAAATAAAATTGTGTAAGACAGTATTCGAAGACAGCAAAAAAAAAGTTTATTATACCTAACAACTTAAAATCATATTTACTATATAAAAATCATGAATGATGAAAAAAAAAAAAAACATTTCATTTTATTCATTGACTAATTTTAAAAGAACCAAAATAATACTGTGATGATAATTTTAAGGTAAATATGAACAAAGATTGTACATTGATTTTTGTGGTTACGAAATTTTTAATTTGCATTAAGAGCAAAATAACAAAATCAATCCGAAATACAAATTCACTAAACATTCATTTCTATATACAGCTGTTGTGACTAATAATAAAATAAAACTCCCATAAGATATTGTGAAATTGATATTTAATGTTTTATATGTACAAGAAATGTGATTATTCTGCTTTTGAACACAATATGTGTCTAACACAATATTTACAGACTTGATTTTTAATTTGTAACAATTCCTTCTCTGATAAGATTCTGAGCTATCAAAACTTATTAAATACTTGGTTAAGAAAAATCAATCTAGTTTTATTCTTTTTTATAGAATGATTACAAAACAACTATCGCATCCTAAACCAACAATTTTAATTAAAAAATACTTATCTCACAAACAACCAAACTCGATCCGAGTAAAAAAAAAAACATTAATAAACTGGGTTCGAGTTATATATTAGTTCTCAGATGATCTCTAAACACCTTACTGCAATACCGAGTGCCACAATCAGTCTCGAAAACCTCCTTGTCGATAATATCCATTAATAGCCTGGTTTTCATTAATTTCATGGTAATAGTCATTATTTACTTAAAGTTACGATCTGTAATTGTTACATTAAGCATACACTTCCCCTTTAAAATACACTTTTAGTCAAAATATCTATTTTTTCTTTATTTTTTGATCTCATATTAAAATTGAATATTTATCATAAAAAGTCTGTTTGAATTCTTTTATCTTATTTAGAAAATGAGTTACAGCTGTTGTAATATTATTTGATCATAAATTTCTCTGGGCTCAAAAAAATGAAGATTTTTAAAACATTTTTCATTACTTTTAACACAATATATTAATATTTTACGCATCAATGAACTTGAAATTTTATATTAAAATTGCGATAAAGCGAAAATCACAAATAGCATTTAAAAAAAATGCCTATGTTCAGAACTCGAATTACCATAACTTCCTACTTAAGAGCTATATTATTAAAATAATAGTTTTTTTTCTCTAGATAAGTTTATATGTGTGTTCTGTATTATTAAATTTACGAAATATCAATGTGTCTATTTTCTGTTGAGTTACCATGCTTTGTGAGAAGTTTGAATATTTGTTTATATTTGTAAAAAATGTCCTTTTTATAGTGATATATAAATGCTAACAAAAAAAATTTTTGAGCGTTTTCCTAACTTTAAAGCTCCGTAAGGTCATAAAATATGCGTTTGTATTTAAAATTTACAATAATTCAAAATTTTTTCTTCGAACGTATATTGTAACCTTAAGTATATCCGCTTTATCAACTAACCATTAACTATTTTTAAGCGCACAAATCTATATTTCAGTTTCAAAATATGAAGCTATAAGTGAATCTTTTAAATATAGTCATAAACTGCATTACAACAGAAGTCTATTGTTTTATAGAAAAATATTGTTTCAAGTAAGTATTTTTATATTCATTATTCCCTCTTTAAATATGCTTATTCTCCCTCTCTAAGTCTGAAACATATTCCCAGAGAGCTGATAAGTGGAAAGGTCGTCCTATTTTTTTTTAATGCTCTCTTAATTATTGATTACTTTTCAGTTTTGATGCAAAATCCAACTTTTTAACGAATGACTTAAATAATTTTTTTATGTGGTAAATAAAGGCTTCAAATAATATTCTTCATGAACTCTGTCAGATAACGTACCAATAAACAAATCTTAAGCTTGTGTTTAACTATCAAATATGCATAAATAATAAAACATATGACGTGAGAATATTCTAAAGGAAATTTTATCAAATTCTAAATGCGGTAGTTTTTCCACTTCTTTTTTGTTCCACAAGATAATTTAATATTTCATGAAGATATCAGATTTAAAATTTAGTAAAATATATTTTAGATGGGAAGGTAAATCATTAAAATTATATAACAAAGAGTAATCATGAAATGATTGGTGAAATGAATAAGTAAAATTAATCATTGTTCTTATCCTCATAGAAATAAAATATGTCGGAGTTTGTTCTGATTTTCAGTGAACATATTTTTAGTTAATTTTTACCGTTTAATTGCACGTATTCTTAGAATTTTAATGTTTTGAAATTATATAATTTGCTTAAAAAATCATGGGGGGGGGGTATCGGCAGCAGCGCTTAACCGGGGATGAAAAAAGATAAAAATATCAATCAAATTCTTTTGAACAATCAAATCGCATTTGTCATAAAGTATCTTACTTTGCGAGGAAAATGCTCAAAGAAAGAGTAAAATTTTATATCGCAAAATAAGTAGCCAAAAAATGTGATTTTCATAAAAATAAAAAGGGGTGGGGAATAATTATCGCCAGACATTCCTAACGATGGAGAAAAAAAAGAGACAAATTTTTTTGAACTATCAAATCGTTTTCAATTTGAATTCGTCATTTGAGTTTTCTAAAAGGAAAACTCAAATCGAGAAAATGTGCAAAGAGATAGTAAAATTTTATATCGCAAAATAAATTGCGAGGAAATGTGATCTTCAAAAAATTAAAAGGGGGGGGGGAATAATTATCGCCAGCCGTTCCTGACGATGGAGAAAAAAAGATAAAAATGGAAATCAAAATTTTTTGAACAATCAAATCGGATTCGTCATTTGAGTTTTCTAAAGGAATATGTGCAGAGTTAGTAAAATTTTATATCGCAAAATAAATTGCGAGGAAATGTGATTTTCATTTAATTAAAAAAAAAAAAAAAAAATGGGGAGGATAATTATCGCCAGCCGTTCCAGACGATGGAGAAAAGAAGATAAAAAATTGAAATCAAAATTTTTTGAGCAATCAAATCACATTCAAGTTGCATTGGTCACTCGTGTTTTCTAAAAGAAGTATATCGTTACGCAATAAAAATGCGTTAAGAGATAATTAAATTTTATCTCCCAAAATAAAAATCTATGAATTGTTAGCAAGATATTTAATTTTTTTCAACACTTCTTTTTATTACTTATGTGTAATTTAATAATAATAATAAAGGTTATATTTGAAATTTATATTTCCTGATGTCAAAAGAAGGGGGAAAAATTTACTATGTAACGAACTTATAGCATAAGGGATGAATTAAATTGTTTCGGTGGTTGAGTTTCGCGCGTAAGAGACGTAATCTTACTTGCAAAACGTACGTTATCACGTGTTTTATCAGCGTAAAATAACATTATTATAACATAATCTTCTTAATTTATCAATTTAGTTTGGATGCGAGGTGTGTCTTTTGAAAACAATAGTTCGTTAATCTTCGCCCGAAACGGTTCAGTTTACAGCTTTGTGCTAATGGTGTGAATCATGGCAAAAAAGAAATAAATTAGAGCTACTCACAAAGATTTGTATAGAAGCGGCCCTTTTTGAGCCATTGGCAGGGCAAAAACATGTCTAGGAGTGCTATGAAATGCAGACAGTCACGCTTTTCAATCGCAGGCAAACAATTTATGATGAGCAAATAGCAGGGTAAGACTACAATGACACTTGTGGCGCCTTTATAGGTCCACTTTCTTATTTTGAATCGTTTCTTTTTTGAAAGAAGATGGCTTTCTGCCATCCAAATGAAGAATTGACATCTTTTCTTCTTTTTTCTTTCTGTCACCGAAAACATTGTTATAGTTCTCGCTTTCGCTGTTACCATAAAACGTTTTAAAATTGCTCTTTTGCGACTACCATCGAAAACCGCCACGTTTTTTTTTTTACTACGGGATTTTATTTTTTCACATTCGTCACACACGTTCGACGAAACTTTTAGTAGTTTTTCTTGTGACTACTGGATTAGAATAAGAAAATAATAGCAAATATTTAAAAATTCAACTAAGTTATATTACTCTTAATATTTAAGTGATATGTGGAAATATACTAAAAGGTCTGCGGAATTTTAAAGGCAGTTTTTAGTATTTTGCTATACATTTTATGTTTTTTAGTATGTATAAAGATTTCGCAATGCATTTAGCGTTTCAATTGCAACAGCAAATGCAGAAAAATATATTCGTCTTAAAAATATATTTTATTTTTTTAATATCGGAAATAGATCGTATAATTATATAATCATTATCAATTATAACGAGAGCTAATACCATCTTTATTTATTTAGGCCTTCTAAAGATCGCAAGTCGATGTTTTATTTATTGTTTGGGCATAGTTAAATAGGCAAGAAATATACCGGCAAATTAGAAGAATTGAAATATCTGTTTTCTTAACAGAAATCGTGAAGTACGAGCATGTACTGCATAAACAGAAGAGGGGAGATAAACTTTGAGAGAAAACTATTATCTCAGTTAATTTATTGCTGTTGGCACCCAATTCAACTTTTTCCCAGTCATTTGAAATTTGCAAATGAGCATAGATAAGATCGTAGCCATTTAAAGTAGTTTTTCCAAAATGTGTTCTTAAAGTGACCCTTCTTAACATATTTGCGCTCATTCCATTTCCATCAGTACGCTTTACATTCTATTTTATTTTAGATTAATTCCTTTTTGTGATTCATGAAGCAACGCGTTCTAAAATAGAAGGCATATGTCCAAATAACATTTGTGTGTAAGCAATTTCCTGGTCGGTTTGAGAGTTCATTCGCCTTCGGAATATTTCGAACTTTTTATTCCATTCGCGCTTTGTTTATAAAGTGGAATCGGTATACAATTTTAAAGGAATGCGACGAATAAAGTGGTATACACCTCTGACCCCTTCGCGTAAGAAGCTTTCAGGTCTTGACTTAATATGCTTAATATTCTCCAACGCATGTACTAATCTACGAAACAAAATACCCAAGATTTAGTGTTTGAATTCTTTCCTTCTTGACCTCTTATTCACTACTTAGTGCGTAACAAATTTCTAGATAAAATCACGCATATATAATAAACAAGATTACGTTGCATAGATGCGTATCCTATGCTTTTTGAACTTAAGATAAAATTTCACTAGAAAATTCTTTAAGCACGTGGCTTGGAATATTAGATAGGAGTACGTTTTTTCCAACCGTCTAATTTATTTGTCACCGTAAATCGTAGAAAGATATGAATTAACCAAAACTGATTCAATGAATAAGTAAGTTTCTCTGAGAAATGCTGAAAAAAAATGGATAAATATATAACGGCTGTGTGACACTAAATTTCTTTGTAGAACCACTCATGTATAATAGACCAGATAATCGGGATGGATAAGTGCATCTTGATTTTTGAACTTAAAAAATAATTTTAAGTAAAAAATCTTGAAACGTGAAGCTCGGACTTTTAAGTAGAAATACGTTTTTCGTTGCCGTTTAATTTATTTGTCTCCATAAATCGTATTTAGAAATGAATCAAGCGTAACTGATTCAATGAATAAATAATTTTCCTCGAGGAACGGTAAAAAAAAAAGTTGAATATATAACGGCTGTCACTAAATTTCTTGATAGAATCACGTGTGTATAATAGACTACATTAAGCTGGATTATAACGTATCCCTCCTTTTTGAATTTTAGAGATAATTTTACATAAAAAAAATTACTGGAGCATGCGGTTTGGAATTTTACGAAGAAATACGTTTTTTGCAGCCGTTTAATTTGTCTCCATAAATCGTAGGAAAAAAATGAATTAAACAAAATTCAATGAATAAATAAATTTATCTGATCAATGATGGAAAGGGATAAATTTATAACAGTTATCACTGAACATATTCTTATGAACTCATATCGTTGGTCATAGAGTATCATTTTTATTTTTTCAATATCATTTATTATTTAAAAAACCTCTTAAATGCAATATTTCCATAAATTAGCGAATTTTATTTTAAAAATAATAAGTACCCCACCTTTCATAGGGCAATGAAAAAAATCAAAGTAATGTATACTTGAATCAGCTCGATCAAATTACAAATGCAAACTTTTCACAAATGTAAAAGGATGAAAAGGGTTTGTCAGCTATTAACCAATGATGTGTGTGTGTGTGGATTGCATGCTTAAAAGGACTGATAATTGCATTTCTATAGGACGTATGAAAAAAAGTTCCTCAAAAAATTCAAAATTTATGTGTATAAATTTACTTGATTTTATTGCTTACGAAAAATACATCTGTGATCGAGCATTGGTGAAATTTCTTATATATGCTTCTGTCTTACTTTGACATCTTGTTATAGTAATGCATGGATACATAAAAATAGTTTCATTTAGGATATGTACTGAGAACTCGGTTATTAGGCTTCATATACTCTGGCATAACATGTTGAGTGATATTTAAAAACAATAGTGTCTTCATATTAAGAAGCTTTATTGTCTCGAGCAAAGTATTTTATATAAATAATTATTTCAAATACTGTGCAATAAATTTTGCCTATCTTTATGTTAAATACTACTTAAGAGATTAATAAAACATTTGAAATCTTTTCAAAGCTTATATTATTTAATTAATAAAAAAATGTGTTCCAATATTCCTTTAATACTACAAAAATAATAATACGTTCAATATAGTAACTTCTTTTATTATTTTAATGTACAAATGTTATAATTTGTTTGTCGGTAACCAGAAATTTTGTTACTAATATTAATTCATGATGCTTAACTATACATTTGTTACATTATCATAGCATTAGCAATATTACTATGTTATTTTAGCTTCATTTACGAATGATTTTTTTAAAAAATGGAAGTCTCGCTTATCATTCGTTTATGAAAAATAACATTTTTAGAAAGTAGCATTTCTCTTAACAGCTTATATATTTTACATCAATATGAATTAAGTTTTTTTTTTAATATAAAACCATTCTTTATCGGATTTTAAAAGGATAAGAAGAAAATTATTTACTCAAAAAGTGTGTGTGGAGGGGGAAACATAATCATAAGGTAAAAAAACTCGCACACATACATAGAAATTCAGAAAAGTTTTTAAAAATATTTAAATAAACACACACATACATAGAGTACAAATATCAGCAAATGTAATCCATAAATAGGTATGAAGTAAAATTTTGAACATGTTAGTAATTTCCCCCCCCTTCTGAAAACATGCAGTCGAAAAACATACTGATGTGGTAAATAAGAATGGCATTATATTATCTATACTTCGATTATTAGCGATTACTTTTTGTGTATAAGTATTATTTTAGAAAGAGAACTGTGTATATATATCGACAATTCTAGTAAATACAATTGAAGCATAAATAAAAGATGAGCAGGTTTCAATGTACTTCATAGTATGTTATGAAACATCATAATAACTTTCAGCAACTATTTCTTTTAAAAAAACGCAGTTGTATTGTATATTATTATTGATCCTTATTTCTAAAATTAAATTATTCTTAATAAAAAAATATCAAAATATTTGGTTCCGTAAAATTATTGATGATCGAAAAAATAGGTTTTAAACAACGGTAAAACGTACCAATTATTTCTTTCTCTTCTTAAATCATTAATTTCAAAACTTTGGACTTGTAAAATATATATCAGATAGATATGAATAGAAAGGTAATGGTCAATTGCAATTGACTAATCTATCAAAAAAATTTTTATTTGTTCGTAAATATCAAACTATTATTGAACAATGAAATTTACAGAACACGATTCTTTCTACAAGCTTTATCAACTGTCATAATATTGTTTAAAATATGAAATTAGTTCTTTTTATCATTAAAATATCTATGCATTTTTTTAAAACAACTGAAAAAAAAAATTTTTTTTTCGTAAATTTTTTGCTCAATTGCTTACCCCCCCCCCTAAATGGTTGTTTAACTTCTCTCTTATTTTTTTCGTTTAAAACTGTAACAGTAGCAAGGGTGTCAATCACAGAAGCGGTGAGAAATTCCCGGTCACTGTCAGCTTTGTATATATCCGAAGGGAAACGGAGCTGATAGCTAAAAGCCATTAATTGTACATATTATCCACACGATCACAGTAGCCTTAAATCACGCTTTCAGTGAAAGATCCCTCTAAGCAACGTATTGGGTAGTCCACCTTTCTAGTTGAACTTGAGGGCATTATAAAGATGTCAGAAGAGCAACGTAATTTAGAACTGCAATGAAGGGGAACGATTGCCCTTCCCCCTAAGGATTCTTTCTTTCTGGAAATGAGATGTTTGGGGAGTATACCGCACCCGGACTTATATTTATTCAAACAAGCGTTATCACTATCTAAAAGACAGTTTTTTTTATATCCTTTTCACGACTTGCCACACACGAATGTTTTCCTTGAAATTCTCATTTATTTTTAAGTAAGATTTTTTTTACTGAATGTTTATTAACATTTTTCTAACAATTTTTTTTTGAATAAGATTATTTTTAAAATATATGCTTGCTAATCATGTACCCCGAAAAGTGTAACTATGACTGTTTGTTTGAAGAATAATAAGAAATTCTAATACTGCGTGATATGTATAATTTGATACATATATCTATTTATTCAAATACCATTCAGTTATATCTCATTGCCCTTTTTTTTTTTGTTTCATGTTCATAAATATTTCTTCAATTGGCGAACATTTTACGAGGGTTGTTCAATAAGTTCTTAGAAATTCCAAGAGATGGTGCTAATAGCATCGAAAACGGTTTAATTTTGGTATGCAACATGAGACATAAGACAATTCTCTGAGTCTCAGTTACTCGTATTCGTGATCGCCCCTCAAACGTTCTTCTACATAACTTTTCGGCCAATGAAACTATCTACGCCTTTTTTGGAAAAGATTCACTGGAAGCAACCAAACGTTTTGGTTTTTGATTGATTTCCTGCGCATAATGATGAATCCAAGTCTCATCGACGTTGACGAGGAATCAATCAAATTTTGATTCGGTAGCAAACGACTACCAAATCAAAACTAGCTTTTGAATCTATATCAAAATTTTTTGGCTCCTTTTAACAGATGGCAGCACCTAATGGTACCAATTTACCTTAATGATGCCATCTATCTTCAAATACAAGTACTTTTTGAGCCACCCTCGTATCTTTAGTTATGGTTGGAGACCTACATATGCTAAATATTTTGCGTCCTTCGTAATAGTTTTATAACAGGTTCTGTCACGTATTTCCTTTTAACCAACACTTTGAGGTTTTATATAACGTTTACTGTACTGAAATCCTCTTTCGGTGAAGAAACCGTGACTGAAATAAATTAAATAGAAATATCGAAGTTTCGTGACGAGGATTAATATGAGGTAGCATTTTTATGCAAAGGAGAGTTTAATAGTGGAGGTTAGTGAGTTTTAGTGGTAGTGAGAATGAGCAGAAGTTATCAACAAAGAAATTAGAATCGTGAGTTAAGAGATTTAGGATCGAAGTTAATTTGGATCTGTATTCAGCCAGTGAGCCAGACCATCATTTCAAATTTTATTATGAACTTCGAGGGGATTAATAAGTCAATGTTAAGTAATATTTATAATATTAATCTTTAGAATAAGGCTCGTGTAGGGGGGGAGTTATCCACTGATATAATAATTTGGATTTTGAATGTTGAATATCCATACCTCCGAATAAAATAATTCAGTTGCCTTCAGTATTTGATTCTCTATTCGTTTGACTATTGCTTAGTGACTTTTAAATATTGACTGATGGTACAGTTGTCAAGTGAAGGAAATAATCTCGGTGCTTTGCAATTTTGATTATTCGTACTTCCTTCTGATAGTATTAATTTGTACTTCAAATTATTGATGAAATAAATATCTAACCAGTCTTTGCACAACTGTAAAATGTTTGATTACGAAGTGTATAATCTTACAGAAATAAACTCCCGATGAAGTTATTCTATATTTCATTTACTTTTATATTTTAATTGGACTTCAAAATTCGAGTAGCTTTTTAAGAATCTTAAGAACTTCGGGTTTAAAGCAATCTGATATTTCCCTCTGAGATTTAAATGGGTTAAGCTAACTATGTATGAAATTTTAAGTGACAGATATAGTGTACGAATTCTTTTTCTTTCTGCATAGCTTTGAAACCATTTATTCTTGAATTATTGTTTAAATCCAGATGCATTAGTTATTTGGAAATAGTGCCGTAGTTTAAATTCTGTGAAATCATGATTAAGTTTAAAATATATTCCTAATAGACTAACAGTAAAGATAAAAAATAATAATAATAATAAGCCAACACGTCCACAGAGCAGTAATTCGCCAATATTTCAAAAAATATATATTTACAGTTAAAGGATTTAAAGTGGTATTAAAAAATACATAAAACATTACTATAGACTTCCTCGGTTGAACCGCTAGCTATCTTTCTCCCAATTCACGATCAGAAAGAAAATAATCCAACTAAGAATATAAAATTGTCTCCACTCCTATTGAAATAAAGATTGAATTTAAAATACTTTAAGTGATATCATGAAGGGGAAAAATCACCACCTCACTGCCAGTATGATCCAGGCCCGTAGTGCAGTGTCAGTACTCACAATACTATAAAGCATTGCTACTTGTAGTAGTATAAAGTCCCATGAGGTAGTGTCCTTTAAACGCGATCTAAGAAATTGGACGGGTCTGGCATTTATGGCCGTTTTATGGCGTGTCAGGAACGGTTTATGGTAGTGTAATGTTCCTATTCCCTTCTTGCGACCCCCCTTCCCTTCTGGTATACCTCTAGTCTTGCTACTAGGGTTAAGTTGGTGGACATATAAAAGCTTTATATAATGGCCAAAAGCTGGAAACGATAATATGAGTTTAATGCGTCAACTCATACATTTTGGGAAAAAGAAACGAGTTTTCTACTTTGAAGAACGTTCCTCATTTGAAAGTCAGCAGATCAGTTAGGCATAGCGTAGCCTGTCAGAGAAAAAGAGAGAGAGAGAGAAAGATAAAAAGTGAATGAAAAACAACGCTTTATTTTCGCTTATGATTTATGGTTTTTATAGTAGAGTCGCACAGTTTTGATCTTTATTTTCTTTACTCTCTTCTCCAGCCAAAAAACGGGTGAAAGAGATGGGGAGTGTTTTTATTTATTTTTTCTTTCTTTGTTTGAATATTTTGAACTCCCCTCCCATTTTCTAATGTGTTTGGATTTTTGAAGTGATATGTGTGATTTTAAGATGTCTTCAGTGAAGATTCTTGATATCGCAAGCCTTATTTTTTTGTGTCCATCAGAAATGTCAACAAATGATATATTAAAAAATGTTTGACAACTAAGTTTATATTACAGGCGTATATATTGAGAATATGTACTATTAGTAATTGGAAATAGGTATTTTTACTTTTTGGTGTAACGTTTGTAGTTATCTCATTTTAATTTTGGATCAATGTTATGTATCAATGCATTAGATGTATAATTTTCCTTCGAAATTTGTGAAAAAGGGTTCACAACTGGATAACAGTTCCCTCTGAGACAAAATACCCAAATATTTCATGTCAAAGAATAAGGTAAGTAATTTCTATATCACAGCGTAAAATTCTAAGCATATATTGCGTAATAGAAGTTTAATTTTACAAAGAAAATATACCTGTTTTACATTTCAAAAAATTTGATTGTTATACCATTATATTGCACTTAAAAACTGTTCTAGATATAGTAATTTAGAAAATATTATGAACTAAATGTCTTTTCCGATATTATTAAAAATATGATTTTGTTTTTATTACACTGAAGACAAATTCACATGCTTTTCTTAAAATGAAATTGACTACAAAAGGATTTTTAAATAGCGTTTGCGTAATATTTTCCTTTAAGTTTCCTATTTAGAGATACAATCTTTTAAACGAAATGTAAAGCATGATTGCAAACACATATTGTTATGATTTTTTTTTTTTTTGCATACTTCTATAATTAAGTTATGTGTATGTGTTTACTTAATTTTAAGCACCGATTTAAATCAAAAGAATAATTCTGGAACGGATTTAACAAGCGATGATTTTAAAAAAAGCGTCTCATCTGTTCGAAATCCATGCAGAGATTTTTTGTATATAACAACATTAAATACCTTCAAAATATTAAAACAGCCAGAATTCAGCTTATATTAGAATTTTAAATTGAATTCCCTACTTTTCTTTCTCCTAATTTGAGAAGTCCAAAACCTTCGTATCATATTTTACATATAAAATCAAGCTTTTTTTTTTTTTTAAACATTATAGATGATTTTCAATTTACATGAATATAATTTAGACATATATACATTGATATGGAAAACATTATGAGAATTAAACCAATATCTCTGATTAGATACTACAATGTCTAATGTGTTTTAACACTTTATGTATGGCAATTGATAACATATTTGGACATTTAACAATATTCACGTAATAAGTTATAAGGATAAAATCTTGGAAAATTTCTATGATATTGTGACTTTTACTAAAAATATCCTTCTGATATTTCTTTAACCTACACTTTAGGAACGAATGTAATGTTTGAAATTATTAGTAAACAATAATAAGAACATGAATTATTGAAACATCTATATGATTATCCAACTGTGTAGCCCTGACTAATTATAGATATAAGAAATTGTAACAGTGAGCAGATTAAATAAAAAAACTATTTTTTTTTTGCATAAAAACTTTCTAGAGCTTCTGTTACTGAAGAAAAATAGTAGTTTTGCTACTTCTCCAATAATTAATTTCATTTTGATTTTAATATAACACTCAGTATAGGCATGTCTTTGCAAATAATTAAAAACTGGATCTTATTTACTCTTTAAACAACTATATAAATTTGGTAAATGTTTTTTCTTCAAATTTCTTAAGAAAATTTTCTAGTTTAAGCATTTGCAATTCTAAAAATATTTTTATTACTATCAGAATCAATAATCGAACAGTGCGGGACTCATATACAATGAGCGAACTATTTTTTAGAAGAATATAAAATAACACTGAAATATTAATTATTGCTACACAATAATTTATACGAAGCAAATGTCTTGTCTTTTTTATTTATTTTTAAAAAAGAAAGTATGCAGTTTTTATATTGCATTGTAACTTAGAGATGAGTTTGATTTTTTACATTCTTTTCACAAGTAAGCAAAGCATGCTTACCAAATCTAAAACTTTCATTAAGACTGAACTATTACATGATACGCGCGTTTTTAATTTACATAAGAGATGAATATGATTCTTAAAAATTTAATTCAACCAGATCAAGATCGATTTCTCTATTCCATTTATAATTACAGTGTATTATTATATATCATAATTTTTGTTTCAAAAATGTAATATTTTAGTAATAAATTGTGAGTCATGTCATGCGAAAGTTGTGTCATTGTTATTTTACCTCAGAATAGATACATTCACAGTTATAGTAAGGTTGCTTGTAGTTTGCAATTTATGAATTGTTGTTAAGCTCTACGTAGCGGTTTAATTTTGAACTAACATACACAAGAAACTCACAAATCATTTGTATAGTGGAGCTTTCCCCAGTAGTTTATTTACTTAACAACCCAGGTAGAACAACCTCAAAAATCATTGCCTTGATTACAATAGAATGACTGACAGAGACTGAATGATATCAATGATATGAATTACTTGTTTATGACTATAAGTTTTGAATATTTCTGTATTGTCATTTTACAAAAGGCAGTACAGCAAATAAAATCTTTAATTCAGAAATAACACTCCAAAGAAATATTTAATTCAGAAAAAATACAAATAAATTCTCTTTATATTCATGAGACTTGTGTTTTAAATAGTCTGAGTGTGCTTATTCAGAGAAAAAAAAACATTCGGATAATTTTACAATAAATGTAAATCAAAACAAGCATCGTTTTTTTTTTATCTCACTAACTTCAAAAGTAAAAAAGGGATATATTACTAGAACTTAAATATAACTACATTTTCCCCATTCAGCATGAATGAAGGCGTGTATCATCACAAGAAATAAAAAAAAAACATTATTTTATGATATATCGACGAAGAACAAAAATGTGTTCAATTTTTGAAAAACAAGCATCTATATTTTGCATATCATGACAAAAGTAACGTATACTTTGTTCACAAGATACTATGATTTACAGAAAATCAATAAAAAGACAGAAAAAAAAACACCAAGAGTACACTTTGTTTTTATTATCGATATTACATTTCTTTATTGCAGTTAATAGGGCATTTAGTGTGTGGCATGTATTCTTGTTGAAAAACATGTATATATTGCCAGATTAATATAAATATTAAGGCTACTTTTTACCTTCGTTTTTTTGCTTACTTTTTCTTTTGTTTGAGAATAAATGCAAAAGAAAAAAAATATAACTAAAGTACAGAATTCATCTTCAAAATTTCCATAAAATAGAAATTAAGATGTTTTTTATTGGTTCATAATAACAGAAAAACTAAAATTTTATCAATCTTTTTGCCATCGTGCTTTGTTCTCAAGTACAAAGATGTGAGCTTTGTTTTATTAATTATAACTACTAATAAGTATTAGATATTTACAATGGAAATAAATTGCAAAAATATGTAACATTTTATCCATCCACAATTATCTCTAACTCTTTTTATATACTGAATCAACAGAAAAAAACTAAAAAACATTTATGATTCTTTTTTAATAAATTTTAGTGAGACTTTATAATTTTCCGTTTTATTTTATAATAGATCAACATTTTTCTTCTGATAATTTACAGTGTATTTGGGAACATGTGTTAATATGAACAATTTAACAGAATCTTTCAGCAGTTTTAGTATTTTCATCAAGTTACAATAACATATTTAGTTGGAAATTAAGATATCAATGATAACAGTAAAATATGATAATGTAGCTAAGAATGTTTCAAATAGCTAAAGAAATCTTGTAAAATATAATCTTCATTGAAGGCATGTTGAAAAATATTGTTAACTTTTCTGAATTTAATCCCACATCTGTTTGATAATCAACATATAGCATTACATAAAAAAATAAATCTATTAGAAATTTATTCAACTTGTAATTTCATGAATTTTTTAATATGAGAAATATTAAATGGAAATAAGAAACAAATTCGAAGAAATTGTCTCGAAAAGAAATGTGCGAAACTATTTTATATTTTCTAACAAAAAATAATATTTTAAACTCAAACATTCTGGTTTAATCATTTATCATCATCTCTTACGTTATTTATCCCTTAAGCCATTTTTAAGCACATATACAGAACTAAATGCATTTTTTTCTTCTCAGAAGTCCAGTCAAATGAACTATTTCTTTAGATTCAGATACTTATATAAACACAAGAATTTTTAAAGAATATTTTCAATTATAAAGTTTATGTCAATATTTTATGATTTCTTACATCTTTTATATTCAGTAAATAAGGCGAAAAATTATAATCAGAAATGACAGAACTGTTGACTTTTTTAAAGCAATTAAATTGAAAAAGTAGATAACATATTTAAATAGAAATAGTTCAAAAATGTCAAAAAATCAGAATGCAAACAACAAAATAATAATTTCACTTTCAGTTATAGTGTTTACAATTGATGAGTATTTTTTAGTTTAGAATTTATAATAGTATATTTCAAATAGTGTGCGGGAAAATTGCATCGCTAATTAACAACAAATAGTGAATAGCTTTTTCACTATTTGTTGTTAAATAACGAGGCAATAATACATCAAAATACTGCAATAAATGAATTTTTTTAGTGTGATGAAATGTTAATGAGAATATAGCATAGTTTAGAAAAAAAATTAGTAATTTACATCATCGTATACCAAAAGGATAAAAATATTTTTAAATGTTTCCATTTTTTATAATGAATATAATCAATAAGATATCAAATTTTCAACTTATTTCATAACTACATTAAAATAGTTCACCTTCTTAGAGACTTTTGATAAGCAAAACAGTAAGATAGAAGAAGATATAAACATTTTGTGATGTTCAATGAAAAATCAAATATCTGCTGTATATGGGCTATATTGATGAAATCGATGCAATATAATGGTAATTTTTTAAATTAAATGCAGAAAGAGCATAAATATAATGTACATTTATATTTGCAGTGACAATTGCTATAAAAAAGAAAACATAATACGAGCAAGGTTAATAGAAGAATTCAACCATAATTCTTTAATTCATAGAACCGATTGTGAAATTTATGGCGATAAAAAAGGCCAATCGTAACCAAAGAAGTATACATTTCTTCTTAAATATTTAAAAAATATTTTCATACAAAAATGAATGTGAGATAAGGACTGAATTTAAAGCACAAAAAGTAGCATATGTTAATTATAAGCATTGTTCCACCAATTTCTAAAATATAACAGGCCAAGAATAAAAAAAACTCAGGATAAATAGACTGCGTGATTTTAAATAGTAATTTATTATCCCACGTAAAAGATTACCAAAGATATATACAGGACTGAAATAAATAAAAACACTGCAATTTTTTTAAAACTGAAATGGGAATCTTTGCTAAATTAATAAAAATATTTCTTAACGTTTATCTAATAAAATAATTGTAATAGATTTGAAGTTTTAATAAATTCAATGAGAAAAAAATAGTTTAACCTTTTTGCACTACGCTGGCGTTACGTTCTCTTCTACTCTTCCGACAAAACTCTTACCTTCACTCAGACTCTACGTTTGTCAAATTAACTGCCCATTAACTTCAATTGCAGCTCTTCTAACAACAGCTAATAATAACGTCCGCGTGTAAGCACTTAAGAGTTTATGATACTCAGCAGAGCGTTTTTCAAGTACAGTCACCCTCTTTAAGAGTCTCGATTTATTGTGGAAACTTCAGGTTGTTTGGTATTCAAAGAGAATCGGAATTCTATGTAAAATTTTGGCAGGTATGAATACTGTTATTTATTTATTTTTTGGACCGTCAAAAATTATATTTTTTGTGCCTGTTACAGCACTTCGGTGTTTGAATTATTAGTGATTTAATTTATTAAATATTTGAACCTTTCTCTCTCTATAAGAATGAATACAATTTTAAAATTAAAATACCCCCCCCTTTTTTTTTAGCTATTCTATTAAAGCAGAAAATTTTCATTTTGTTGTGCGGGAAATGCTTTGTTTGTTGAATTGTTTAAATATCTTAGTGTTTTTTAGTTGATGTTAGTATTTTTTGATTTATTGCCTATTTTAATTAATGAATATCGCAAAAGACTTAGCAGTTGACCTATTTATAGTTTTCTTGCGCTTTTTGCTTTTTTATAGTACGTTTATTTTAATATTTGTAAAAATAAGGGGAAGGGAACGTAATGAAAGTTAATTAAGAATATACTTTATTTTTTCCCGTCAAAATTATATTTTCGCTTATCCACACACAGACCTTACATTTAACCCAATCATTACTACCACATTTGCGGAAAGATTTAACTTTTCTTCAACTCCAGAACTCCTACTAGATATAAAACAACGGCGCGTTTTTCTTTACATTAAAAAGAGATACGAAATAAAAAGCTTTCAATTTTACTTCCTATTTTACGCGAACGGTGTGGATAAAAGTATTAAAGCCTAAAAGGAAAAAAAAAGTGAAAAAAGAAGAATACTTGATTTCCATTTAGTAGTGTAATAACAATTGTGGATCACCATAAAGAAAGACAGTACAAAAGAGTCTAAATTTAGATAGTCATTCTACATGTTTATGGGCCTAGGGAGTAAAGCACTATCATAAAGAAGTTGCAATAGTTTACCTTTTGAAAAGGGACTCACGGCCGAGCAACCGATGTGTGGTCACAGGAGAGTTTGAGGACGTTCTATGGCTGTTGGAACGATATCCTTTAAACCAATCTCCGCCACAGGAACGCTCGTATCTTCCACGGAGGCGGCGCAAACCGGGAGGGCGGTACGAGCAGCCCCTTGTTGGGCGACGTCTCAAACACAAAACGATTTTTTTTGCTACATCTCCCCTTCTTTCCCCTATTACTCCCTGAGCTTGGGCAACGGCGTATATTGTATAACACTCTCTCCTCGCCTTTTTTTTTCATCGCTCAATTTTGGGTTTAATTTTTATAATGTCTTTCTTCTTTGCCAAGGGAATATTTCTTTGGGTTTGTCAGAGAATAATGCGCAACGACAGCGACGGGGCGAAGTGAAAAAATAATACGGGTTTCATAGCTATCTCTTTGCTGTTATGCTTAAATGTCGTGGTTTTTAAACTTTGAAAGAGATGTGGAGGGATCTAAATGAAAATTCCTAGCGGTGAAATTTTAGTTATGGTTTTGTGACGCGATGAATTTTTGTAAGTATTTGTTTTGCAGTGTTCATTTTTATTTTGACAAAAAACTAATCAAGTAAGATTTTTCTTTTTCTTTCCATTCCTTTTTTCTTTCAATAATAGGAGAAAAAAAAAACCTATGTTTTTTCCTATAATTTTTTTTTATTTATTTTTCAATTTAAAAAGAAATTGAAATCGTAACGTATATTTGGAATAGATCTATTCATAAAAATGATACATGTTTAAGTTATAAAATATCTGTGAATGATCGCATTTTTGACATTTTGAGCAAATTTTATAGATAATAGTAAGATTTTATACTTTTTTTTTGGGGGGGGGAGAAGGAAATATTCAAATTGCAAAGTTTTCAAAAATGTCTAAATGCCCGACGACGATGATAAAAAAATTGTTCACACAGTGATTGGTTTGAAACAAATACCAGACAATTATTTCTTTTCAATAAGTGTGAAATATTTAAGGAACACGCGATAATGATTAATTATACTTTTATTTGTTGTCGTTAGAGATTTTCTGGTAAAAAAAAAATGGAAATTGTTGTTCTGAAATAGTCTTGTTTTAAAGAAAAAACTCTAAGCATATGGTTATGTGAATTCCAAATTCGAGAATTTACTAATCATCCTCAAAGACATAAGTCATGGATTGACATATCAGAGCACTAAAATTAATGGACCATCGGTATAGTGGATGTATCCGATAAATCTAAGAAATTCAGAATTTTTCTCAATCTTTAGACAATACATAATTAATTTGAGTGGAACATGTTTGATGAAGTTCCTTTAAAGTAACTGGTCTAATTTTACAACCAAATTCGTATACTGATAAGGGAAATTTTTATAATTGAAAAATAATTATGTGTTCTATTTAAGGACGATTTGGAAAATTATCATATAAGAATTTTTAAAAAATAATCTTAATTATTTTTTTGTGTGTGTGCGCCTAAAAGGCAAATTTAGAGATGATCGCTTTGTCGTCAAAAAGCACAATACAAAGGTTAATAAAAAGAAAAAGTTCCTTTTAAAAACAATTGTAAAATTTCGATTACAATAACTTATCAATCTTAATAATTTGCTATGAAAATTTTGATCTAAGAATAACGCTAAAACAATAGTATTATATTAAATAGATTATTTATAAAGAAAAACCTCATTAACGTCATTGAAAAAAAAAAAAAGCAAAAACTTATCAAGAAGGGAAAAAAAAGATTTCTCTCAGCTCCTGACTCACAAGGGGGGGGGGGGAGACTGGAATGATAACTGCTTCCATGATGATGAGTTTTTTATTGTTTCACTATCTTAAAATCCAAGCTTTCCGATTCAATTATTTTTCATTGATAACGAGATATCCTTGGAGAAATGATCGAAAAGGTTATCATCAATGCTAGAGATTTCCTTCGAAAATTCCGTCATGAACGCTTATTAATTACAAAATTGCCCAAACGATTTCTATCTTCAGTATTTTTCTGGAAAAGTATTTAAATTATACTATTATAAATTATACCAACATTAGCTGTATTTCGAAAGCCTTAATACCGATTACCCTAAATATTAACTATACTTCTATACTAATATCATCTCAGATAGGAAACAACTAATTAGTTTCGCTTCCAAAACATTAATAGACTATAACAAAAAGGAAATATTGTTCTAGCACATTTGTATCACAGATTTTTGTGTCCGTTAATGCTCTCAAAGTTAAATAGAAGTGAACCAGTTTAAAAATAACAGAATAAGAAAACACTTTAGTTTATAGTGAGCTTTCACTGTTTCTACCCACGCAGACATAAGAAAAAGCTGGAAAGTACAGGATGAGTCAACGCACTGCCATACGTGTGGAAGACATACTGACCCTATTATACCATCCTAAAATTTATCACAGATGTCCTATAACATCTCTGAGGGATTTTTCGTATTACATAACACCAGCCTTATTTTATATAAGTGACACACAAACACTTTAAAACTTTTCTAGAATCACCAAGAAGCAACAAACTGTTGACATTTGCTAGTATGCTCTTTAAAACAAAGTCAAATTCTGTTGATATGGGGTAAAAAAGCCTTGACGGTTGAACAAATATTTCAATGTGTTCTCTACACGTTATTTAAATTCAGTGTCTCTGTGATTGAGTAGTTTAGAAATAGTCACATTAGTCAACGTTAGAATAAACACAACTTAAAGGATCAAATATTTAGGCCAGAGGAATACTGTTCTAATGAGAGTCAATACCAATAAGAGGAGGTTGCTTAATAAGGTGGTTTAATACAAGAGACAAAGATGAGTACATTAGAATACAATCAATTGATCTGAACTACCCAATCAAACGTTTAAGCCATATCAGCCAATGTAATAATGAGAGTCAATGCATATAGGAAGAGAAGGTATCTAACAAGTTGGTTTAATAAGAGAATAGGTTGACGATGTGCACGTAAGGACATAATCACTTGATTTGAACGTCTGAATATTAAAAAATGTAAGCCAAATTAACTAGTGTAATAATAATATTAAATGCATATTTGAAGATAAGACTGCTACAAGAGCGATTTATTAGAAAAATGGATCAAATATGTCTACGTTAGAAAGCAATCATATGATCTGAACGATTCAATCAAACGTTTCAGCCATATCACTGATGTAATATTGAGAGTCAATGAGAAGATTGCTGCACGGAAGGTTTAAACGAAGAATGGATCAAATATGTCTTTGTTAAGATACTTGAGTTGAATGACTCAATCATTCATGAAACTCACATAAATTAGAGTGATAATGATAGCCAATGTATAGGAGGCTGCTATCAGAATCTTTGAATATGAGAATGGATCAAAAGTGAATGCAATGAATCAAGTCTTGTACGGCGAAAACAAATACTTCATGGATAACTTTAATCATACTTCAGGATAATTCTTCTTAACTTAATTTTCTTTCTTATTAACTGTTATTCCTTTGATCTATTTTATGAAAAGTATAGCTGAATACTTCATATTTGAGCAACTTCTCTACGCTGTATTGTAAATATAGCTCATGATAAAATGCCAAATCTTCTGCAAAAATATATATCCCAAGGATATCTATATACTATTTTAAGCAGTTAAAGGAATGGAGACCAATACAGACGACACTCTGTATTATTTTAAGCTATATTAAAATATGCTTCACTCCCTGAACAACTAATCTGATACATGCGACTTCAACATGAGCTGTTCCTGAATCGAAGTTAGAACATAGCATTTTTCATATACATATATGAGTGTTCAAGGAGACTGTGTGAAGTTTCCTCATATCTATAGCTTTGCATTTTGTGATTCTATTAAGATCTATCGACTCTTAATTCTTCTACCTAGTCTTTTCTCGAAGCTATTCACGCAAATGTTCAAAGAGTTTTTAACTGAAATCTTTTTTTTAATAGAGGGATGTCACCAATCCTCTTTGCAGCTATTATTCTCATTTAACTTGGAACGGTCAAAGATGAATGCAATTATTCAAATTCTACATTGGGAAACACCAAATACATAGATCATTATGGAGGAGTCTCACCAACCATTACTGCAACTATTACGCACATTTAACTTGGAATGGTTAAAGATGGATGCTATGATTCATATTTTATATTGGAAAGTCAAACACTTCATGGATAACAGAGATCATTCTTCAGGATCCGTTTTATATTTTTGATTAATTTTCCTTCTGAATCTCGCAATTGCTTAATGAAAAGTATAGCCAAATATTTTGCTGAATACTCCAATTTCAACTATTTCGTAAATATACAGAGGGCAGAAGCTAATACAGTTTTCTAGCTGTTTATACGAAAACGTTTATAGACGCAATCGCAATTCATGTTTTAATTGAAACAGCTAATAAAGAAAGGTCTTAAGTCATATGTAGATTTAACTTAAACGACAATAGTATCTAGATTCCGTTCATTTCTGAAATATACTTCACCCATTTTTGCTTTATTATTCTGCTCACTTCCAAGTTGAAAGTCAGTGAAATCATTAAATTCAATTAAAATAACTCAACTTCTTACATCCCTCTTATCCTTTTTCTTTAAATAAATTTAATTCGACTTGCCCTTCTTATTCAAATGAAATTTCATTAGTTCAATTAAAATAGTTTTATCGATCAAAATGAAATTTCAAAAACAATTCAACAACACAGAAGGAAACGATAGCTTAGAAAGAAATGATTAATATATTTTTATTGGGTGCAACCTTATCATATTTAATGGGAGTTCATAGTAGCAGCCTGACTCATAGAAATTCTACATTTAATTTAAGTGGTAGACTTCAGGATAATTATTCAAAATATTATCATTTATGTTAGTTACATATTGAAATATAACATTTTCAGTTCCATGGGAAACAGTGTTCTACTGTTGACTAGCATGATTTTCAAATGGACAGCTGGGTTTGATTGATTATTAAGATTAATTATGGTGTTGATTAGTGAGTATTCATACCAATATTTTAACGCGGAGACGGTAGAACCTTATTTAGCTTGAATCTTTTGAATACCAAACGCCAATACCTTCTCATTAATTTTGTCTCACACTTTTAAAAATAAGAGTTGGGATTGGATTTCTATAATTTTCTAAAAATAATAGAAGCATTTGGTAATTGGTAACAGACTGAAAAGTGGGGGAAAGAAAAGGATTTTTTGGTCGAAAGATACCTTTGGAACGAATTTCCTGCGCGTTATGCTCTCCTGCATCTATTTGAACTTTATCAAAGTTTGTTATTATTGGTTTAATAAATTACTCTGCAGAATGCCCAGGTACTGTGAAAATTTTACTCAACATTGCAGTCATGTGTGTTTGTGGATAGAAACATATTTCTTTCAAGTGTATGTAGAATAAGATAAATGCATCATGATATAACAGCAATTTCAATATACATCAAGCAATAAATGTTGGCAGAACAATGAATTTTCTCATGCATACTGTGACATAATAAAATGTAGTAATAACACATGCAGTGTAATAAAAACATGCAAATGTTTGGTAATCTATTCAATATTTATTGAGACAAAATAATTTGTTACAAAATATTGTGTACAGTTTAGTCACACATTTAATAATATAAAATATATATCTAAAAATAATATGCAATTAAATATCATACTATTTCGTTCAAATGGTGAGTTACCGATTCCTGCAATAAAAAAAAAAATCAATATTAGTATTTGTACATCTTATTCATCAATTTAAATTTGAAGCTTCAGAGATTCATTTGTATTATAAATGTAAATTTCAAAGTGTACATTCTAGTTCTTAGATATTTAAAGAATTTGAAATTTATATGCAATTGCACATAAAAGTGTAAATTACAGATAAATTAGGAAATTATTTCAATAATAAAATTAAAACCGTAAATAAAAATTACAACTAAACCAATTAGAAAGTAGGCATATACCAAACCTAGAAATGGATAGATAAAAATTGTAAACAAAAACAAAAAAGGGAATAAAAAAAAATAAATAGACAAATGAGAAGAAGATATAGCTGTACAAAAGAAGATAAAAGAAAACAAAAAAGAAGATATAGCTGTAGAAAAAAGGTACAAAACCAAAAATTTGTCGGAAAAAAAAAGGGAAGTAATATGTAAGTTGGAACAGGCTTTAGACTGGTTATTCCAGAATTAGTGGCCAAACTATCCCCATCAACAATATATATCAGTAAAATTGGTTGAAAAAAAAAAAGAAATTAAAAGCAAAATCTCTCACACACACATACAATGTGTGTATATATATATATATATACCATTAAACAGAGAAAAAGGAGACGAATATCTTTATTTAAAAATAAGTAACTATAAATGTGCAAGAAAAAAATAATTTTTATCTCAAGATATAAGTAAAAATGGATAATCGCAAAAAAATATGAAAACATCCTTGGAAGAAAACATTAAATTACATAAGAAAATCGAAAAATGAAAATCCTTTAAAAATAAACAAAATGGAAATAAAGCTGTTTCATACTGTCTCTGGCATACAACAAATGAACTGCTTATACATATATTAATAATCAAACCCTCGTATATAGCAACAACTTTACATAGAAAAAAACCATAGAGAATAAGTCGCACAAAGAGAAAATAAGTCAGAAGAAGAAAACCCCACAATTAAAAAACATAAATATATATATAAAAAAAATCATACCTAATTGTAGACCACAATTAGTGAAAGAAGTAGGGGGGAAAATTACATAAACTTAGAATCAAATAAAAAACAGCAATAAACAAAAATAAACCAATAGAGAAAGACATGGTTTCCATAGATATGTTTTTGGGGCACTTAAAAATTATTATCTAAAAGCGAGTACTGCCATCTATATACCAAAGTTATAAACAAGAAATACACTTGTTTATTAACCGTCAATTGACAGAATGGTATATGTATACTAAACAAAAAATAATGCAAATCTATAGTTAATTTAATAACACTTAATTTGATTGGCAAAGTTAAGAAAATACTGCTAGAGAAAAGCAAAAATAATATTTTCTTCGGCAGATAAACATATCTAAAAATTATGTAGCATATGTTTGAAGTGTTTTCATAGATATGAATTAAAAAAAAAAAAAACAATCAAGTAGCAATTTTTTAAATAAGACATATTTATAACTACAATAGAAGTAGAAATCAAAATAATATAAATATATCGATTCATCCAAGGTATTGAATTTAACAGATACATACAATGTTTATTTACGAAGTAATTCTTCAACACATTTAATAAACAATTCAGTTTTCAAACCTGTCTCAGTTAACATGGGAGGCGTTTTGAACTGCACTTTTAATGTAGAGGAACATCGCCAACTATCATTGTAGCTATCACCGTCATTTATTTTAGAATGCAACGACTCCGGATAGTTTCTAATTTTGTGAATTATAAGTTGCAACTTGTATGATTGTACCATTTTCTGTACAAATAACTAAGTTATTCTGTTTATTTCAAGAAAATCTTTCTTTTCTGTCTTGCAACAACTTAGCAAAATAAAGATAGACTTATTCATAAAATATAACGGACGACTTTATGATGGATTTTAAGAGCCTTTTCTATGGTAAAAATGTGGATGAATAGCTATATACAAATCAATTTTTATTGACTATATTTAACAAGTTTCATACATTATTAAAGTAAATCAAGAGACAAAATATCAACTTGACAGGAGCGTGAAACAAAAATTTTGCGATTTAATTGATAAGCTTGACATTGTAAATCATTTGTAAATACAATCATTCAATAAATCTTACATGTAAAAATATTTAACAAGAAAACATGCGAGCGAATAAAAAGTAATTGTGGCTGCAGTGGCTAATTTATTTAAATGTCATCAGTGAATAGTTTCAATAATAATAAAGAACATGAGTCGATATAAATAAATAATTTGGTTTTTATCGATCCAAGGACTTTGGAAACTTAACAATTTTATTTTAAAATGAATACACATATATATCACAATCGGGGCAACCAACTATTTTTAATTTTCAGCCAATTATAAAGGTTAATGGAAATTAAGAATAAGATTACACATGCCTCTGAAAAAAAATAACAAAATATTCATACTTTCTTTCACAGGGAGATGCTATATGAAAGACAGATGTAAAATGTATTCTTCTAATAAAAACTTGACAGTTCTTGAGGACAACTCAGGGAACCATTTCCTTTGACCCAATCATCTATAATAAAACATGATATTAAAATATCTCGTAAGAACTTTAAAGTATATAATCCTGGCTATTCAGGTGACCATAACAGCACCAGAAGATGTTTCATCAGATTAATAAAATATGTCAAACTTACTTTACTGAAAGATACATTAATTTTCGGTTTAAGCAATACTCGCTTAGTTACATGTAAATAGATTAAATAATATTCCTAAAACACACACAAACACAAATAATGTCACAATTTTCCAAGATGAACTCTTCATTGACTTTATGTTTCTACCCGTTAATAAGTTTATAAAAAATTACTCGAAATGAGACAATCTATTATGCTCAGTTCTGTTAATGAAACTAACTATTATGTAGGTTCAACTACCCAAACCAGTGTTTTTGTTCCACTTGAATAGGAAATATTTTTTATAGAATTTGCATGCGATTTTGAGCTAGTATAACTTTTCCTTAATTCTTTTCAAATGATTTTGATTTTAACTTCTTTTCAACTGTATTTTTGGTTTTATAGCCATCTTTTAATTATATATTTTGTTGATGGGGCTAGTTTGGCCAATAATTTTAGAAAAAACAAGCCCCCAAACAACCTATAGCCTGTTACTACTTCAAATATATTATTTTCCAATTTTTGATTCTCGTTTATAAAAATTTTTAGTTTTTGAAATTCTTTCAGTTATTACATCTTTCTTGATATTTCTGATGTTTATCTATTTATTTTTCATTTAATTTATCCCCTTTTTTAATTTTATATAATTCTTCTTTCATAGTTAGATTTGAATAATGTTTTTTCATTCACTTTCCTGTTTACAACTTTTTTGGTCTAGTTTATGTCTCATTTGTAATTTATTCAATTGCAATTTTATAAATATAGGTTATAATTTTAATTTTTGAAATAATTTCCTAGTTTATTTGCGATTTAAAAAATTGTATACATGTTAATATATATTTTTGAATATTATAGTAAGTTTTGTGATCGTAATATGTGGTGTGTTAGCAAAATTTCTATGTTGAGGCAAAATATCCAATACATGGTGATACCGATACAAAGTGACTGATTATTCTTAGCCACACGAATGCCAAAAGACACGCTATAACAGTCTTGACGGCAGTTATGGAACAATTATAAAAGCAGTGCTTTAATAACGGAAATTGGGATAGATACTTCTTTCACTTGAAACGTGCTTTCATACGTGAGTTTGGACTCAATTTTTGTATTAAATCTAGTTGACACACATTTAAATAATTCTATTACACAATTGACATCATTTAATTCACTTTTTGAATTAAATGATGGATTTTTAGATTGTTTTAATACCGCACTCTTATCCCTACTACATTCTTTAATTAATATATTAGTTTAAAAGTAAAAGAAGATAATGGTATAAAGAAAATATAAAGGAACATGCTATGGTGGAAGCTACAGGTAAGGAAGCAAGATCTTGTATTGATTATCGGTGTTTGAATAGTCACCTGACCAAAATTTTTTTCTCCTGCCTGATAAAGTTGATAAAAAAAAATATCTGCAGCTAAATACATATCAGTTGTGGACTCGACGAGAGGCTATTGGCAGATACCATTCAGAAAAAATGCCAAAGATTAAACTGATCTTGTTTAGGTATAATCCAAGTAATTAAATCTTCCTTCTGGTTTAAAAAATACACTCTATGACTTAGGTCGAGGTACGGCTAGTTTATCAAAAGATTGTGAAGAATCAGCTGTGCTTCATTTGGATGATGTCGCGACCTGGGAAAATCATTTAAAATAATTAGAAGACATTTTTCTGAGGCTAAGTGCTGCAAAGTTGAGTATAAAATCTTATAAAAGTCAGTTTGCTCGAACTTATGTGAAGTATTTCGGACATTTAGTAGGTCAAAGTCCAAAAACTATCGATTAATTAAAGGTTCCTCCCTACTCACAAATAAGAGTCTTTTTAGGATTAGCTAGCTATTATCAAAGATATATTCCGAATTTTCTATAATAGCAGCTCCCCTGACAAACTTAATAAAAGTGCCGAAATCGAAATTCAACTGTTGACTAGGTCATTCTTGCCAAAATGCATTTGAAGAACTCATTAAAAATTACCTAAAAATCCAGTTTTATGCAGCCCTGATTTTGCGAAAGCATTCGATATCCAGAGTGATGCTTCAAACCTTGGGATTGGTGTTGAAAAATGAACCTCTTGAAAAAAAAAAATTGAACTGTTGTCTTGATGCACACCAAAGGTTTGTCACACAAACCAATTATAAACCATCTGTGCGGTTTTAGAAAAATACGGGAACTAATCCAAAAGACATTTTTAAGATGGGCATTACTTTTACAATGGCGATATCTCATATCTCAAGGGAAGACATCGGAATTCTTGTAGTCTGATTCGAACCCCTTAAAATTTAGCAAAAACGTATTTGGAAAATTATTGGTAGAATAAGAAAATTTTCTTTATATAACTTGTTCGCATCTTATGTGTTTGGTATTTGCATCGTAATGTTTTATACATCTTAGTATTGTAAATATAATGAATTTTTTATGCAATTAGAGTAGTAGGAATAAGTTTTAGTACAGTGTATGGCTTAAGGTACTAATTTCACATAGAAATGCTACATGCACATTTATTATTTAGAAAATCAACGAATATTTCTGGACTACTCCTGTATTCATTTCTTTATTCGAATGACCTTTGTCAAGTGTTTATAGAACAGTGGACAATTTCTAAAAAATTTTTCCATGAGGGGAGGAATTAGTCTCCATATTATATACTAAATTTATTCTATGCTGTCATTCAAAATTCTATTCCTTTTAATCCCTTTTCAGCTACAATACACAGAGTATTTGAAAAGTACTTGGACACGCGTGCACAAAAAAAATTCAAATGGCACTATCTCCTAGAAAACGACGGGATGATGTAGCAATTACCTTTACTTACTCGTATCAAGCAGTTGTATTCATTTCTGAGTAGATCAGACCTCGCGGCTTTTTTCTTTGTGAAATGCGTGTGTGCACATTATTGTCATCGGGGGGGGGGGGGGGGGGGAACCAAATGAACATGATTTGTTTAAAAAAAAAAATTTGTAAAACCAGACACAAAAACGTACAATATAATTAAAATTGTATATGATGATGATGGCATGAATCGTCCCAGTGTATCTTGGGTAGCTTTTGAGGATTAATTTGAAACAGACTTAACCGAAAACAAAGCGAGATCAAGTTGTCCATGTTCGAGTCGAAATGAAGCAAAAATCGAGCTTTCGAAACAAAATTTTTAAGTCAAGGTCCCACTATGGATGGAGCATATATTACAGATGTTTTGGATCGGCTCTTTAACTGCGCAGCATTTATTGGGAAGACAGGCAGTGTTCATACCCCCCCCCCTCCATCTATCCCCCATAGACTGGCCGCGGTAGCCTAGTGGTCATGGTCGTGGACTCGCGCCCAGCGGTTTTCGAGCCTTGATACCACTAAAGACCCGTCGTGTAGCCAGGACTGACGCACGTTAAATCTGTAAGGGCCTAAAGTCCTCCCGTTACGCGGTGTGGAATAAGGAGTGTCGTTCTCTTCACTTGACCGAAGTTCAGAATTAACAGGTCCGTCACCAATAGCCCTCGTGTTGCTTCTAGTGCGACGTTAATAATACCAAATCAAATCCCCTTGGACTACTTCTTTATTTACCATATTGAGATTGACGAAGAAGTGGCTGCAATACGTGTTGACAGAGGAGAATGGAGTAGCATTGACATCGGAACACGATAGTGTTGGAGTGGAAGCATTATAGAAGACATTTGCGGACATGTACATTTGTTCCAAACGTTGTATTGAAATGTGAGGAGACTACGTAAGAGCTTGATATCAAATGTAAGTATATCCTCTGGGTTACATGGTCTGTGTGCGATCAATCTCAGAACTTTCTGAATACTCTGTGTAAATGATACATGCCTCAATTTACATTTTCAATTACTTATAAATTCGATCACAGCATTGGGACATTATATAATAATCAAGTTAGAAAATTCAAAAAATAAATTCAACCTGAATATGCTACTATAATCATTAGCGTATCATAGTTTCATCCATAGCTAATGGTGCTTAAGTAGTTCTCTTCACATTTTAAGCTGAGCTGACGTCCTCGTCACTTAACCAAGATTTAAAATAATAGTCCGTCGCCAATAGCCTTAGTGTTGGTTCTCAGAGCGATATCAATAAGCAATCACAATCACATTTTACAATAATTATAACATAGCCAATATTTGATAACTAGCAATGCTCTAACTTTTGTTTCTTTGTCACAAAATTAATTAAAATCTAAAATTTATTTATATAAAAAGCACATACACAGTTAGAGGTAGGTATTACGATTGTACTAATTAATTGCATTACTGCCTGTTATCTTTTTATAGTGATTTTTTTTAGATATTGATTCGGGCAAGAATCTCAGATGAAATATGTTATTGAATATGTACTGTTACGAAGAACAAAGTCAACTACAGCTTAAGAATGAAGATGCAACCGAGAAATAAAATTCATAATTATTATCCACGTAACTATTATAAAAGAGCTATGAATTATTAAAAAGTTTCAACCATTGAAACATAATTCTAAATGAAATTTCATCTTTATCAATGAATTTTTCTATAACAGGCATGTGAAAAAAAATCCTAACATTCATGCTGCATTGAAAAATTAAATTGCATTCCTCATCTGGAATAAGGTGCGTGTAGGGGGGGGGATCTAATTTAAACTAGTCAACAATATTGATGGGGAAAAAAATGAAGAGTAAGCAACACTCACCCGAAAATTTTAAGAAAAAGGCAAAAATCAAAACTAAAATCAGAAAAATTACTTGAAAAAAATTTAAAAAGTGAAACAACTGTATTAAATGTTAAATTAGATTAAATTCAAATTTACCACAAAGTAACTGATCATGTGTGCTAATTAAAATCATTTGCTAGGAAATAAAAAAAAAAAGGAAAATAATTTATAATTTTAATGAAAATTTTATGGAACCACAGAACAACAAATACACCAAAAAACGAAAGAGAGCAAAATGCCACAAAATTAACGACTATCAATGATTCTATAACTTTTCTCTCAATTTTATTTTCCATTATTTTCTACCGAAAACTTGTATTTGTGTGTTAAAAAAAGCATCTTGAATCCATGAAATGAAGACGATTCTTTATACATTGACAAATCCTTTATAACTAAGAGTCCTTTATATATTATTGAACCTTACAAGGCTTTTTTTAATCTTTCTGAGGTTCGTGATTTTAAGGGTGATACTTTTTCTACCATTTTCATTTGAAAGGAAAACAAGAGAGAGTTTCTGAGGTTATATTGAGTTCTACCACTGCTAAATAAAAACGGCATTAAAACAAAGTTGACATTGATTCTTAAATTATTTTTGATTGCAGCTACGTCGAGTTGTCGCCGTCGATGACACCTGGATTCATTATTATACACCGGAAAATAATCAACAATCAAAATGATGAATTGCTTCAGGTGAATATGCTTCAAAGTAGGCGAAGACGATTGCTTCATCCAGATGGAAAAAGATGATCAATAGTGAGTTAACCCATTCTTTTAAAAAGTACCCTTTCACGAGTACTTTTCGAACCATCGGCCTAGATTATTTTAACATAAGTCTCTTGAGAAAAGGTTTATACAATGAAAATGTTGAAGACAAATATTATGTAAGAGAAAATGGGAAAGAAATACTTATTTATACTAATCTGAATTTTGTCTTCATCATTCCTTCTTTCTTTTTTAGGCTGACAGGTCTGGCACATTGGGAACAGAAGAAACTGTTTTAAAATCTGAAATATAGAATATTTCATCAAAAGTTACAAAATACAAAGTATTCCAATTAAGAAAATATTCAAGTAACATCTATAATCAAAAACGGTGTTATAAATAATTCATTAAATATTTTTTTAAAAAAAATTCAACTCCTTTACCAATGCAAGGAGTAGAATTTTTTCATTACAATGCAAATATGCATAAGTTTGAAACTGTTCTTAAAATAAATTAGGAAAAAATAATAATTTATGAGCCAATGAAGACAAATCTATCCGTACAAATGAATAATATTAAATGAAACGTAAATTTTTAATTCTGTATAACCTGCAACTCCTCGTTGTAAATTAGTACCCTTAATTCTCAAAGATGCTATAAAAGAAATAGCAATATTTCGAGTTTACAAATCCTAGAAAATTTTCCGTTCTCGAAAAGCTACAATTAAGTAAATTGAATAAAGCTAAAGATTTTTTTTTTTTTTAAAAAAAAATAAATAAATTAGCTAAAAATAAGTTTAAAGACTTTTTTAAGTTCAAGAATATATAATTAACACGGCAATTCAAGAATATATAAGACGGCGAAGGAAATTTGTCCTAAGCTCTCCGATAGAAAAGTTTTTTATTTTCAAAGAACGAACGTCCACTCACTGGTTATAATTCACATCTTTCACTAACTGCACTCTAATGTTTTTTATGTATTTATCCTATTTTCAACCACTGCTATTATTTTATTCTTGATAAGACGCGTGTTTAGTGCATGCGTCCGTTTCGAAGGTAATATTGATTCACAGAATTTTTTTCACGCTGATAAAGCTGATATCACGAACACGTGCAGCACATTTTGCAGCTGGATGTCAATCAGCAATTTACTAAACGATTAAAAATAAGCTATCGTCAAAACGATAGAAAAGCTGGGTAAAAAATCCAATTTAAACACGCAATGCTACAAACACACTCGCAACCTAAAGAAAACAAAGATAACAGAATATATTACAAAAAATAAAAAAAATACAGTAAATAAAATAATAAAAAAATAACGCCTGAGCCGAGTTGTCTTTACGAGGGTGTTTTTGAGGCATGCAAATCTTCACTACCGCCAGCAGTTAAAAAGGTTAAACGATCCTATAGATTAAAAAAAGAGGAAGGGGAAAAAATCAGGAAAGAAACGAACCCAAACAAACTACACGTAAGATCAAGACATCCTTGGAATAGAGAGAACCCATCGACCTTATAATAAAACGGCGGGAGACCAGAAGCAAGTGACCGTAAATGTCTGTTTGGCAATTTACGATGCAAGGCTCTATCCTTTTCCTCCAGAATGCTTCTTCAGGCTGATGCCTAGAGCACGTGGTCTTACAGAACGGACTTCCGGTGGAATCTTACAACGTGCTCTGAGGAAAAGTCGACTGTACACGAAGTGTTCTATGTATTCATACGCCAAGATAAAATGACTTGTTCAAACGGCGCCTTCTTTCTCTTTTTAATCTTAAAATATCTTTTGTAATTTACAATTCATTTACATATGCAGCTTGGAACTTATAGCGGATGCGATGTTGTCGATATTAGAAAATGGTTATTTTTTCCTGCTTCCACCAGTTGTGATTATATAAAAGAAACAAATGTTTTGCAGCTCAAATAACCCTTCTATATTTCCCGATTTATAAAACGTTTCTTATAACGATAGTCAGTCAGAGTAATATTATTAAGGAGGAAAAAATTGGTTATTGATTCATATTTCAACATAGGATCTTTCCCTTTGTCCACACAAGTTTTTCATAGTAAAATAATGTAATGGTCACAGTATAAATTTTGGCAACTCTTTAATTTTTATAAGCTACTCGATTTCTGGAACAAAAAAATATGTCTATCACAATTTTGCTGATACTGAGACATTGTATTTCATGTAACTAAGAATGATTTTAAAATTTCTATGGCCAAAATAGTTTGAAAAGGATATTAAATGCAAGTTAACAATTTAAATTAACACATTCTACGCAATTTTAATAATCGAAAGAGGTTTCTCTTTCCCCCTGTAATTCAAAAATAATTTGTTCTAGGTGAGTAATTGAAACCCACTTTTACAAATATTCAAAGAGAAACATATTGCATTTAATATATGAGAATTCTCAATACATTACAAACTTCAAAACTGTAATGTTTCTTTTTCAGCTTTTTTTTCCTTCATCAAATTGAAATGTGAGTTTGAAAAGATGCGATAGAGAAGTTTTTTTTTTTATTTTTTTTATAATAGCAGACATAAATGACCTGGTTATCCTTAAAATGTGTTCCATCTGTTTTGAATGATCTCTAATTGAAAGTCTATGAAGTTCCCATAAAATTAAATTGTCTACAAACATATTCAAACCTTAATTTAAAAAAAAAAATACCATTTTCTTTTGCGCTCAGTTTAGTCAATTGACTCAGCGCTAGAGATCCAACAGTTTCAGATTTAAGCAGCAATTTTCGTCCTTATTTATTTATTGTTACTCCTATCTCACATTCTTAACCCTTTAGGAATTTTCTTTTCCTAATTGTTTTTCTTACAATTTTGAGCATAAACGTCAAATTCCTCGCCCATTAGCGATCTAATTTTAGTAGCAGCAACTGGATAATACCACTAGGTTTTGCCTGTTACTGATCACCAACTGCCAAAAAATTATTTTTTCTGGGAAAAAAAAACATTTGCACACATCAGCTCTCTATTTTGTTTTTAGTTATATTACTTGTCCCATCTGTGCCGAATGAGATAAACCGTTACTAAGCAACTAGAAGTAGAAGGTTTCGATCATATTGTGAAGGTTACAGTGGTCGAAACACGTCTTTTACACCAAAAATGGGCAAATGCAGCTCTTTATTGGGTAAAAGAAAGACTCGCAGTGATTATTTAAATCCGTCCTTTCATTCTTTCAGAACATTTTATTTGTTCTGCCCGCCATCTAATTCCCATTTTTGGTACAACACGTTATTGTGAATCTTTGTACGCCCCATTGAATATTGTTAAGTCGAATTATCATTTACAGTTGACCATTTATTACCGGTCAGAACTGCTGCTAACGGCTTTATCAAATGCTACGCCAAATTTAAGACATCAAAAGTCTTCTTCAAATGCTGTACTTTATATTAGTACATTTTTAATACATGAAAAACCAGAACGCAGCTCTCATTATCCCCTTACGAGATCACCCTTAGTTTAAACAACCACATTGTCACTTGCAACCTGTCGGCATTGGCTTTTATCTTATAATATAAATAAATATTCATATTCCTCTTCAAAATTTCAATAGTTACTTTTATCACTCACTGACATTATAAACAGACAATGTAAAACGAGACTTCTCAACAAAACTTGTTGTCTGACCCTTATGCGGGAAAAATAAATAATAAAAAAAAGCCCAAACAATTATCATTCAATCAATTACGTGTTTACAATACATGATGTGGAAAAAGTTATGCCCTCACACATATTACACAGGGTTATTCAGATTTATTTATTCGATTTCAAAATTCCATATTTTCATAAATAAAACATGAAATAATAAACAAAATGATAAGTAATATATGAATGCAAGGGAAAATATATAAATTTTGCTTCCAAGTGATCGATATAATTTCCTTTAGTCACACGCATAATGTCAATTCGATAAGTAAATTCCTGCCAAACGCGTTGTAAAGTGTCAGTGGTAATTGATTATACAGTAGCAGAAATCCATTGTTTAAGATCACATAAATTTGGGGGTGATGATGTGCATACACTTTATCTTTTATTAGCCCACAAAGGAAGAAATTGCATGCGGCCATATCAGGTGACTTAGGTGGCCAGCTGCATAACATCAAGTCATTTGGTCCAGTGCGAGGGAGCTCAATGAAAACTTCTGATACAGCTTTCGTGAAATAGCTCCCAGAAGAACACACAAGGGCCATCTAGTGTTAGTAAAAACTTCTACAGTTTTCCATTGCATTCATGCATTACTTATCAATCTGTGTCGTTTATGTTTGAAAATATGGAATTTCGAAATTGCATGAATCATTTTGAATAATCCTGTAGCTTTTAGCAATGGTATGAAACAATGAACACATCTCAGCGGGAAGATAATATGAATTAAAAAGCAATGGTATTCTGCAAACAGAAAAAGATACCTCATTTTCTGTACAAACAACAGTTCCAAGGAAACTACCACACGCAATAGATGAAACAGGAGCTTATCAACTACCCAGCAGAATGATTTCCCGTTTTCTTCTAACTACAGAACACTCAACACCAGGAAAGGGGATATTTACTTGTAGGGAGAGAAGAAAGATAGCAGATAACTTTGTCGCTCAGGGAACTTGATATTAAACAGATTCCTTCTCTTCGAAGGGAGAAGGAAATTTCTGTTCGTAACCAAGAGTACAGAGATAAGGGAAGTGCAAGTTACCAGTCTTAGTTCCAGGATGGATATTTATTATTCTTTAACTAGCTACGCCTTCGCTTGCAAGCAAACCATGATATTTGGAATTGTTATTTTCTATTCAATATTTTGAAAATTTTTGACCAGTCATGCGATAAAATTAATTTAAAATTGAATAGGATACCTCATTTTTTTATATATATAGAAAGCATTAAATTAAAAGGAAATAAAATGCAATAAAATACTCCACTCTGACCAAATCTTACGTTTTTTCCCCTTCAAAATTACATAATCTTAGAAGAACATACACCAGAGGAACTTTCTTCTTTTCTGAATTTCTAAAAAAAATAAAATGAAAAGTTAATGTAACAATATAAATAAGAATTGACTTTACTAGCATGAAAATTTATAAAATAAAGATGTCTACACTTATTACTTCTGCTGTATTTTAAAGCAATAATAATATAATTCAGTTATATCAATAATTTATAAAGTTAAAGGAAAATTTTTAAGTGGATATTGAAAAAAAAAAATTATATGCCCTAATTAAATCAGTTATTAAAATTTTCACTAAGTATTAAAATTTAGATAAATAACTATTAACATTTACACAAAAAATCTTTTACGTGCATACTTAATGCTATTTAATTCAATCTTACTATTTCAGACTTTTAATTTAAATTGAAACCATCACAAAACAAATAGAGAATAGCAATTAAAACAAATTGTATGATTATATAAAAAAAAGTTTTCATCGAACCATTTTGCACAGCATGTATACTCTTGTATTTCTTCATTACAGGAACCAGCAGCATATCCTGTGAAGGCAATGACTGAAACAATTCTCTCAACTCCCGAGTTCACTTAAGTAGATAATGCAGACTTTTCATTAATTCTGAGAATTTATTCTTCAAATATCAAAATTGACACCCGAAGTGAATAATTTCTGTAGACTGAACTATCTAGAATACACAAGAAAGAATTAAAATACAGAGAGAGTTTTATAAAACTATTTTTTTTTTACGAATGAGATTTCTATTCTATTTTACAATTTGTTAAAAAACATGCGCTTGATTTAACTACAAATTACTATAGTAAAATTTTAATTTAAAAATGTGCTTTTGATTAATTAGCAATAGTTAGTTATCTTACTCTGCATTTTATAATAAAAAAAATATAAAAAAATTTATATTAAAAAAATATCTTTACTTTTTAAATCTAAAATAAAATATATAATGTAACGAAAGTAAATTAAAAATGCTACTTTTAAACTGGAAAAAAATAAAATGCATAACAAATGCAGATCTATTCCATTTGAAAAAAATTATACATACTTACTTTTACATCAGTGGTATATGGAAGAAAAGTTACGGGGTGTTTTAAAATTATTCACACTGATTAATTATGTAAGTTATTAGTTTTGATTTGATTAAGCATAAGATCTGATTTATTATATCTTCCAGTTTACCACTGATGCTTCTACCTTATATACTCACTTCTCATATTCTTCAGATAATGCTATTTTAATTTTCTTTAAACATGGTTATTGTATTTATTGCATTTATATTTTTATTCTTCGTTCGTGTGTCCGAAAGCTTAAATAAATCAACTGTTTCCATAAACATGATTTGTTAAAGAATGGATCCCGATTTCCTGTATTTCGTTTTTTTTTTATGATACCAATTTTTCTCATCTTTCTTTCATTTTTTTTTTGTTTCGTTATTGTTGTTCGGTTACTTTTTTATGTTATTCTTCAAAGGAATTTCATAAAAATATCCCATATTGAAATATATGCTTAAGAGGTCTCAGCACCCTTAAGAATCCAAATTTTCAATTTTAGAAACAAATATTAGAGAACTGTCTTTTCTGAACTTTTGGTGTTAAAGGCTTAGTTGTAAAACCAAAAATTCGAGAAAAAGGTTGAAAATTGTTAAACAAGTCTTTTTGTTATTTTTCAACTTTCACTTGCTCACAGGATTTCTCAGAAACTATTAATCATATTAGTTTCAAATTTCATATGCATGCTCAAAGTAAGAGAGTTTCCATATGTCTTATACAGACAAAAGACAAACTATTAAGAGAAAATTTTTTATGACTTTTAATTGGATTTTTTCTTAAATTTCATAATTTTCTAAGCAATTATATTAAAAAAGGTTTATTTTCTTCTACATTTTTTAAATTTATGTATGACTTCCAAATTGAAAATTTTTTCTTTTAAATAACATCACTTTTGTAAATTTTCATCATTTACTTTAGAATTCTGCGTACAAGAAAATATTGATTTCCTTAACTTTGAAAAAGTGTCCATTTTATATTTCTTTGCAATTTTTCAAGATTTCGATTTATGAAAATTAATGTAAATATATATGATTATTGCATGACAAAAGTGTCAATTAACTCTCTTTTTCTACCTTTTTGCTTGAAAATTTTTATTTGAAGGCCGTGATTAAAAGTTTAATTTTTACAGACATTAAAAAAGAACATATAGCAATAATAAAAATTATTCCGCTGATGTTAAATCTTATTTTACTATCCGGAAACTTTTAACAGGATGTCTAAAAAAACCTTTAAAAAATATACTCATAATTTATAGCAAAAATAACGAATCATCCATAATTCTACGCTTATATGGTCATTTATCTTTAATTAATACATTCACGAAAAGTAATGACCAAAGTGCAGATATTCGTTACGTGATGTCTTTTACTTATCCAGAGAACCTCATGCAATGTTGTTTAGTTATTTTAAATGGTACTTCCAAACTGAAGAGACTTGGAAACCTTTTTGTTTATTTGTGTGTTTCATTTTTTCAAAGACAATGCAATCAATCAGAGGAAATAATGCTTTGAATCAATGCCCATATACATTATATTATTTAATGATTCCAATAAATTGTTCTAATGTCTTTGTTCAGTTTGTTTTCTTAGAACCTCGTCTGTCAAGTTTCCGTGCATATGTTTTCTGAGGCCTGCTATGAAATTAATTTAATTAGGAGATATTTTTTATACCGATATTTCATACATTTAAAAAAAAAAATAGTGAAGGTGAATGTGTATATGTAATCCAATCCTTGAAACAGATCAAACCAAATGTATATGCTAAAGCTGATTACATATAATTTGATATAAATATATTACTTTTACTGAAGATCATGATCTTTCCATGGTGATTTACAATTAATTCTCCTTAAATAAAGTTAAAAAGAAACAAAATGATTAGACATAAAACTCACAAAGAAATATCTTAAATTATGAATATAAGTTTTTTTAAACAATATATTTTAATTATTATTATTTTTTTTTTTTGCAGCATTTCATTTATGAGAAGTTTGAAACCGTTGAGTAACATATTTTTTTTAATACATCCTCCTTAATTACTTTGTTTTTATGAACGGACGAATCCACACGTGTATATGAAGGATCATTGTTTATACTTTCATGTAAACACATAATTTTTTTTCGGAAACCTTATCTCGTTCCCATACTGACTTTTTTTTTTTTTTTTTTTTTGATTTAAGTCTACAATGACATTTTTGACAGTAATTATGAATTTTTTTAAGCAATGTATTTTAATTGTTAAAAAAAAACCTTTGCAGAATATCACTTATGAAAATTTTGAAAGCATTGTGTGGAAAGTTTTTTTTTTTTTTTTTTTTTTGTTTCTTCTTCTTCTTCATTACTTTTGTTCACGTAATGTAATAATATTTCATATCATGATTTTTATAGGAATCATATTACTATTTTCTAATTCAATCAAATGATGGAGTACTTCAGAAAATAATTTCGAGTTTTTTAAGCAATATGAATTAAAATTATATTAATTATTTAAAAATTATATTAATTAATTATTTTTAAAAAAGAAAAACTTCTGCACTTTCAAGAAGTTTGAAAACGTTGTACTAAATTAATGTTGTTTTTGTTTTGTCCCCTCTTTCCTTTCATTTCTATCATTTATGTATCTTAAAACAATATTTCATATTATAATCTTCGTAAGAATCATTAAATAACAAATTTTGTATAATTCATAAACACATTAAAGCCTCTTTACTTACTAAGTTGAAGTAAAAAATCTGCATAAATATTTCAGAATTGTAATTCTGTTATCTATCATTTTAAATTTGATGCCAATTAAATCTCTTATCCATCTTATATGCCTCTCTTTCAAAAATAAATCAAGTGGTTGACTACTAATCCAACACTGAACATTTTATATTTTCAGTTGACTACATTAATCCGGCCTTGCTGAAATTCAGAGGAAAAAATAGTCGTATTCAAGTATCAGACAAAAAAAAGAAGAGAGAGAGAGAAAAAAAAAGGGCACAAAAAGGCCTGCTTTCCTAAGCACAGCGCACCCCTGAGATTCGAAAGGCATACATCTTCTTGATTTAATAGGCCCTAGTTGGTAAGGTTCTTTTCTTTTAGTTTTTACTCTTTTTTTTTAATCATTATTATTCGTCTCTTTCCCCAGGAAATGTGACCTTATACATATACTTTCTCCCTCTTCACGAACGAAATTAGTTCCTTTTTTTTTTTTTTTTTTTTTTTAATTAATCCTAAGAAAGCGATTTTTCTCCCCTGTGAATGAAACTCTTTTTAAATTGAGAATTTTACATTTTCCAATAGGTGTATTGTTATGTGTTTTTCTCAGGAAAAATTTGCATGATTAAGGTTTGTACATTTAAGGCATGATTTTTCTCTCTCCTTATCTTAGTACCATTCCGTGATTCTCCATTCCGGTGTAATAATTATCGTGCTTCAGAGAGATTAAAACGTAATAATTAGCAAAAGTAAGCCATATGTTTCGTTCGTTTCATACAATTTTCTTAATTGTGCTTCTAATAGTGTAAAAATTAGAACACATATACTTTTATTATTTGTCATTCCATATGATTGCATTTTTTTTTTCTTTTGAGAATCTTAAATGATCATTGACAGAGTGTAATTTCATTAATTTTGTATTGTTGAAGTTATAAGATGGTTTAGTTCTTTTTTTTTTTTTTTTTTTTTTAAATTTCAAATGAATTATTGACATTTTCCATGTCTATACGTCAAACGTAAATTACATGTTTAGTTTTTATAGTAAAAATGGACAACAAAATTAATTTTTCAGAATTACATCTAATTTATATTAATTCAAGAAATTATTGATGAAGAAATTGCTATTCAAGAAATTCACATTCCAATACAGAATTACCAATAATTCACATTCCATGTCTCAAATTCATTTTTAAAAGTCACATAACACGTGAATCTAAATCGAGCACTTGGAATACGCCAAAAGAATGTTAATGTTATTCTTCAAAATTGTATAATCAGAGTTCAGAAACGTGTTAAGAACGTTATTTGGGAGTAAACAGGGGTTCCAACCACCTGTTCCTTGTAAAATTCAGTCATGATTCTTAATAGACCTACACACTTCCTATTCATGTAATAAACAAGTTACCTGCTAACTCTATGAGAAACAATTGATAAATATAGGAACTTATAAAATTCCAGCAACCATTATTTTCTCTTAAGTTTTTGTTGTGTTTTTCATTTTACTGTATAAAAATGCACATGTATTAATGTGGTATAAATTTATTATTTCTTTTATTATACGTGATATTTAGCAGTAGTCAGTGATAAGTAGCGTGTATCATTTGTTGCTAAATTAGATGGAGAAGGAAGCAAGCCCAGCAGAAAAATATTTTCAAAATTCAGTAGAATAAAAATAATTACTAAATTGGTTTAAAAAAAAAAAAAAAAAAACTCAATTTCAAATTGTGAAACACTTTTGGTGATAAGCTCTGTTTATCACTGAATGTATATATAGTAAGATTATTCAATTGAAATTTTAATTAATTTATTTTTGATCAGTGCAGATAGGCTAATTACTGTTTGTTCAGAAAATATAAATGTTGTCAATAATATGTAATAGAATTTTAATTCATATATTAAAATGTTTATCTAATTAAATACATTTTTTAATTGTGTGTATATTCATTGGTTTAAATAACGAACACCAAAAATAATATTTTTTCTCCTTATATTAATATTACACTATCTTCTTGACTTCAAGAAAACTGTTATGATGGTGGTTACTGCAAGTTTCACTGTTTTACAGACAAGCATATAACAACTATGTTAGGAAAATGAGAGGAATTTAATTATTTATTTTTTCTTTTTTTTTTTTGATAATCATAATTTATTCCCGACGAATTCTTGAAAGCAAATAGCAAATGACAACAAGTCTCTTTTATCAGAGGTACTTTATAATGACTGATGCACTATCTTTCAATTTTCGTATAGATTTATACCAAAATAAGATTCATGTTTGAACCATAACAATATATCAATAACAGAAATTCAAGGAATTTATCCAGTTACTTTTCGAGTAGATTCAGCAAGATAAAAATAAATCATTAATTTTTGATTTTTTTCAGAATCATTAATTTATCAAACAATCAATATTTATCAGAAAGAACTCTGGTTAATACACTTTTACCATTGAACTTAATTTTGAGAGAGGAAAACGATAATATACTTCTTGGTCACGAGCAATAATATAATATCAATAAATACTTTTATTTCTGTAGAAAAACACAAATTATGGAAATTTATAAAACAGCGACGAAGAATCTTCATTAACAATGACAGTTTAACTTACCACTATTAAAAAAAAAAAGGAAAGAAATGCATTATTATACGTAGAAACATAAAAATATTTCTGGAATTTGAGAGGTGAAAAAACTTATTGAGGAGCTTTGGTAGAAAAATCATTATCTGAAGTTGAGAAAGAACAGTAAGAAATCATTCCTTAGAGATAAATAGCTTAAACTGTAAAAATTGTTCCTCTCTCAAAGAGTTACATACTAATGTACTTAATATACAATTATTGCACATAAATTCTTGAAGGAATAGAAACAGTAAAGAAAAATGAAAAAAGGATTCAGTTAAGACGTATAAACTAAATTTAATTCCGAACCAACCAGTTGATATTTTTTTAAAAAGGAAAGTCATTTTTTAATGATAGCTACAATCTTTCAGAATCGATTTAACATATTCTAGGCAGTGTATTCTAATATCTATACGGTACAACTTCCCCCCGAACGTTACGGATTTCGCTTTTGCTCCAAGGGAAGGAACTTTTGATCGCAAAAAGTAGGGGAGGGGGAGAAATATAAAAATAGAACCTTCACAGTAATATACAAACTTTGCTCCGAACTAACACAGATATATACAAGCGATAAAAATCAGCGATGAAACCGTGAAAATTTTTGTTGATATTTCTTCTCGTCTCTGTCTTTTTCTTTTACAGATCCATCTCAAAGCAAGGGGATTGCACAGGATGGAGAGGGAGGACGGAACCCGGGGGACTGGTAGCCAGAAGAATGCAACCCGCCGCCGCATTGTGGAGACGAGGCATTTATGAATGTAAAGTATGAAATCTCCCTGCCTGGGGGATTGAACACAACCTATTCATAATTTCGCTTTCTATTCACACCCCAGTATTAAAAAAGAACCAAGCAAAAAAAAGAGCTTCAGTAGAAAAAAAATACCAAAAGTTTTTTTTTAAAGTAGACTTCTATGGATATCTTTTGCTATACACATATTTTTTTTATGAGCAAGGTTCAACGCAACCATGACGTTCGAATTTCGCATCTGTGCTGTCTGACAAATAAAATTGTTCATGTTATAGTTTTGGTTATTTCTAACTCTTATCAGACACGATCACTTTCCTACAGTAAGTTTTGCTATAATTAAAAAAAAAAAAAAATGTTTTTTTTTATATTCAGAGTAAAAATAAAGGGTGTTCTTTTAAATAAGAGGTAGCTTTTTTTTAAAAAAAATAGTAGTACTAATATAAACTATGTGCTTTATATTATTGAGGCTTAAGATGTTGAAAAATTATCTTCAAATAATAAGTAGATATAAGGCAAAATTGCGTAAATTTGAGTGATACGCTATGAAATTTTTAAAAAAATATTTAACAGCATTATCACAATATCAACTGAAGTAATCGAGACATGTTTAAATTACACCATCTGCGGATAATTTAAGCAAAAGTCATAGCATTGTGAAAGTTGCTAATTAACTTTTGTCAGTTTTGTGTTAATGCATTGATTTTACCAACGTTTCCACTCCCCCCTATTTTATTCCGTTAAGAGGCAGAAGTCATCGAGTTCGTACATTCCTTAAAATTGAAAATTTCTTTTTAATTCAGTTCCATACTATATAAATACTCAAATACTTCTTCAACTTTGGAACCTTAGCGTGGATTGTGAAGTCGCGGACAACGTTGTATTCGATGAGACGTGGGTTAGAGCCCTGACACCACTCACTAAAGACCCACCGAGTATCCAGGTTAATGCACGTTAAATCTGGTCAAGGGTCTTCCCGTGGCGTGGTGTGGAAGTTTGGAGAGGGATGAGCTAGCTCAGAAGTCATCCTCGTCACTTGACCGAATTTCTAAGTTACGAATTCCGTTGCCAATAGCCTCATTGATCAATGGAATGCAGATTGATACGCATTCAAAAAAAAAAAAAAAATGGAAGCATTAGAACATTGACGTCACCCTCTGTAAATACATTAACAGCTTTTATTTTCGTTTGATTTTCGAAATTATGTATTATCTTTTGTTCTTTGGTCGAACATGTACTGTTATATCTAATCCCTTTTTTTATTGTAAAACAATCTTTTCGCCGATAAATGCTGAGTGTGGGTGATTGTCTCCCGGAGGGGGGGGTGTAGCTTTAAACCCTTTGGGTAAGCTTAATCCCCTTGGGGATTCTGCCAATAGCCCTCGTACTGCTCCTCAGTGCGACGGTAATAAACAATCACATCACTCCACTTCGACATCACTTTTGTTCGCCGCAAATGATTTAAGAGCAAAATTTTATTTTTTGAGAGCAATATATATTATATTTAATAATTCGCATTTGAAATTTTCATTCAGATTATTAAATATATAATCTTAATCATCTTATCAATTAATAGGGAGTTTGGGTGTAGTGAACAGTTCACACCTATGATCTGGAAAAAATACTTATAATAAAATCACGTGACATAAAATATCTTCGAAAATCAGCGGTAATTCTGATTTTGAAGTAATGATCCCAACACCTCGCGAATGAGACCAAAACAAAGAATTCCTAGCCAAACCACTGTCCCTGTAGGAAGAAAATTTCCATGTGCAGATTAATATCTTAAATGAACTGGTAAAACAAAGAGACAAAAGGTAAAGGTATCGAAAGAATTAAATTGAGACCAAAGTAAATAATTCTTAGTTTTTCCACTCGCCCTGTAGCAAGAAAATTACCACGCGTAAAAATGAACTAGAAGGAAAAACAGAGACAAAAGGTGTAAAGGTACCGACAAAAATAGACTGAGAACAATGCAAATAATTTGAAGCTACATCGCAACTCCAGTATTGCAAGAAAATTATCGTGTGGATATTAACACGAAAGACACCACGAAAGTGAACTGGAAAAGCACAGTGATGAAAGGTAAAGGTATCAACAGAAATAGATAAAAGACCCTTCACACACACCGGTCGCGCGAGGCCTCTTTCAAAAACACACCCACGGGGGGGGATTGTAATATATATACCCATATAAATAATCATGACAAGAACCTTTATACAAAAGGGTATATACAAGGGTAGAGAGCCGCTTTAAGTGAGATCCCCCTTTACGAATACAAGAGCAAGAGAAGACACGTTTACAACCATCTGAAGAAACCGGGTAGGTTTTGAGTGTAAGGCCAAATCTTCTCAAGATAAAATCAGGTGCAAAAGGTACCGACTAGGGCAGCTATTTTCCTGGCTTAGTGTCCCCTGTTACGTCACTTTTACAGCATCATAAAACACGGTGAGGACAGAAGCGGGAGCGATCTTTAATCAGAGTTATGGCTCCACGTGACTCCAACAGGAATGGTGGTCCCTCAACGAAAAGAAAAGAAAAATAGGGGGGAGGGAGGGAGAGAAAGTCCACTTGAGATATTCCATGTCAAAGTCTCATTTAAAAAAACTAATGTTTAGGCATGCCAGCGGGAAACCTCGGTGTCATTTTTTTTGCACTTTTCTGGATTACGTGCAGTTTAAAATTGGAATACACAATATGGATTTAATAATTTGGATATACATTTAATTACAGGTAAGCTAAATTTGATTGAGTAAAAAAAATCGTTCTTTCCGTGGGCTAAAAAAAATTATGCGTTGTTTGACTATTTGATGTATAAATAATAATTCGTAATATTTGTAAAAATAAAATTATTCAGAAGTCAAATATTTTTTTTTAAAAAATAGAAAATAATTTTGTTACATAGGAGGATATGATTGTACAGCTTTTGTCCGTTAATACCGTAAAAAAAAAAATTGTAAACAAAGTACTCTAATGAAGACATTTGAGTTACGAATGCCGGAGAAGTCATTAAAAAAACCTTTAATTATCATTGCGAAATTATTTCCATTACTTACTGCAGTCACTGACTTTTATAATAATATATATTTCAACAAAATTCTTATTGTTTCAAGCTATTTCATAAAAAAATAAAATTGTTTGGATTTTGTCGTTACAAATTTGTCCTAACATTTTAAAATTTCGAAACATATATATTATCGAATTTTTTTCCCTCTCCTTTGTTTGGTGTTTTTGTTAGGTATTTTCCAATTGTATTTTAAAAAAAAATTTGGTGTTTTTGTTAGGTATTTTCCAATTGTATTTTTAAAAAAAAGCAATAATAGGATTACTAAGCAATTAAGACACCCACAAACCCATTTTTTTTTTTTTTTAAATTTAAGACTTTAAATTCCTCCCATTCATCAACAGCAGAAAAGCTTACGTAAAAAAATTGTGACTTATATTGTATGAAATCTTTTACCTTATCTAATTTGTCTTTGAACAATTTCTTTAACTCAGTCCTCGAGCTATTATTTTTCTCCAACTTAGTTCACTATTTAATTTGTAAAATTATACATCTACGTTATTTAAAGAGAAAGAGAGAGGTTTTTTAGCGATTTTTTTACGTAGGTTGAAATAAATACGTTAGATTGAACAACAACAACAAAAATAGTTAATATTCATGTCAAATGAATGTTTTTTTCATGTTTCATTTCAAACATTAATGATTATGTGATTGATAAGCAGAACTTTGAATTATGTATAGAATTATTTTTGACATATAAAATAAAGAAACGAATCGATTAACAATTTTTCTTCAAATCTATATGATCATGAGTCTGAAAAAAAATATTTGTAAGAGGAAAGCAATCGTCTTATAAAGGAATCAAGTTTTCACAGTAAAATCTAAAACAGATAAATACGATAACTAATATTTTCTTTTTGTGATAAGCAAAGTAAATTTTTTTTTAAAAAAAAGCAGAATTGTCAATGATTAATGCTTTGCTATATTATTTAGCTGATTGAAATAAATAAAATTAGTTGATTTAAAAGAAATAAAATTGCCAGTCTCCTTTTCTTTGAAAATGTTCGAGTTCAATAATTGCGCAAATTTTTTTTCCCTCGCTATATAACACTGAAGGATCACTTAACTCAATTTAAAGAATTTTAAGACCAAAATATCAACAAAAAAAATTATTTCCTTATTTTTATTATTTATTACCATACCTTTTTTTTTCAATGTGTATACAAAATTTCATAGCTCTCGCTACATTTATTTAAGAGTTATTTATATTTTCTTTAACAGTGTGCCAAATTATTTCATTGACCTTCCAAATATTTTCTCAACCTCTTACTTTTCTAGACAATCATGTATTTAAAATGTTAATGTCTATTTTAATAATCAATATAATTTTGGAACTGTTCTGAATAAATTGTTTGATAATAATGTGCTTAGAATAAGGTTTTAGATAAATATTTATTTAATTAAAAATCCACAAAATTAGAGAAATTGTTTTTTAACTGCTCTTCGTGGTGCCTGACAAAAAAAAAAAAAAAATGCCAAACTATGAGGAATACTAGTACAACGAAACTCCTACCCAGAATGGCGAAGAAACACTAAGAAATTGAGGGGAAAAATTTGTTTAAAAATATTAAAATTTGAATAAGTAGTAGAAATTTTAAGATATTGAGACGTTTTGAAAAAAAAAATTATTTAAAAAATTTGTTAGCTTCAAAACCGAATTTTCCCTCCCGAATTGAAAATTTTACCTGTGAATATAAAAAAAAAATTTATGTAATTTTTTTAAAAAATGTTCACAGGGTACCATGTTAAGGATTGTAATACGGACTAACAGGTTAGTCGGCAAATCGCAAATCTTAGCCTTAAATTGTTATCTGTAATCTATATTGTTTTATCTGAATATAATTTAGTAAATTACGTACATAACTATAATAGACACCACCTTCCAACTGTTTTATTGCTAATCCATGAACGAGAAACTTAACAAAGAAACTGATATAAACAAAAACTTAAACTTAACCTAATACGATTCATTTTCCGCACAAATACAAAAAAGAAGAAAAAAAGGCAGAGAGAGAGAACCGGAGGATTTTCAACTCAAAATATATTAAAATTTAGAACGATTCTTTAACGATTATTAAACCAACAAATGTGGAAATTGAAAATCTTTATCAACTTCGGTATTACTTTGTACAAAAATTTGGTTACAATTATGAACCCATAAATTTGATCAATTATGTTTCGTGCTTACTTATTTTTCAACAAATTTTGACAAATAGATCAAGCATTCATTATATATTTTACATAATTGCTTTCATTGTTAATAATTATCCATGAATAATCACTACTTATAATTTGTTATAAAGACTGTTAAAACTTAATTATACTATTTATGTGTTCCGAACAAATACATATACATACACATACAATTTATTTTCAAATGCTTTGGTGATAGTAAACGCGAATAAAATAAAATGTTTTATTTTTATAAATATTTATTTTATGTTTACGATTTAAAGAATTCTCGATAATTTGATCGTATACCGATTTTACGTGCAAATTTTACCGAATTACCAGTAGTAGAAATAGTCGGTAAATCTGCAATCCCAAGTGCTGTGTCCCCTCAATATGAGTTATATTCATCTGAACAGCAGACAAATGAGAAATTCACCCAGAAAGGAAGTAGAAGAAGGGAATTTCTTAATATACCGAAAAGTCTCGAGCTTTTAATCGGCATAAGTTTTATTTCCTCAGCCAGTTCAGTTACGTGATGTAATCTGATCAAGTCTACGTTGCTAGAAAAGTTTTATCCCAGAAAGGCTGCAACCAGCATATAGGCTTCTCAGAGGGGAAAAGTGCAAAAAAGAAACAGCTGCAGAAAATAAAAAAAGGCCTATAGGAAATGGTCGTTACCAATATCTAAGGGCATCCATTTCGGAAAAATCGATGAGCGAGATTTTCCGGACGTCTGTAATGCCCCCTCCCTGTGTGACGAACCAACTGGATTAGGTTGCTATACGTTCTCTATTTATGCTGAGAGGGTTATATAAACGCATTTTTGGTTTGTTTATAGTTCGCCCACAATTTACTTGCCAACACAAAAACATTCTATTGTAAGATAACTTGACAACGTTGTCAATCGGTCAAATAAAATTGTTTTCCAGTGCAGCGATCTTAATTTATGCCAGAATATTGAAAAGAAAAAAAATACATAATCAGAAATCTATTAATGGACCTGTTACAGAAAAAAAAAATTAAGTGTTTCAGATACCTGAGTTAAAATTTTAAAAACAAGGTCTTGTGGCCACATTCATTGATAAACAAAGTGCATAGCGCTAATACCTTAAAAAAATTCAATGGCTACTCATTTTGAAGCAAATTATTGTAACAGATTTAAAATATTTCGGGACGCATTAAGAAAAAAAATAGAATTTAATTTCTTCCGGATAAAAAGCAGAAGCATTGTTCTTACAATATCGTAATGTTTTCAAATTTATTTTTAAAATTAAAATAAATAAAAAGCTAAGCAATTCTTTTTTTTTAAAAAAAAAAATTAGTGTAATTTTCATCTTTCAGCATTCAGTAAAAATTTGAGATAAAAAAAATTCTAACAGCTGCTCAAAAGGAAAGATAAATGTATGATGTCATAGTAATTAGTACAAAAAGCCAAACTAGTTTTCTTTCTTAATGTTTTAAATTTTCAAATCCTCTTTGTCACTTCATTTTCTGATGCAAAATAGCTCAGTTTACATATTAAGAGTCAGATAAAATGTTAATTTTCACTCACAATCTGGAGCTATTAATTACACAAATTAAACTGATTTAATGAAATCACATTTCTCAGAATTTTATGGTATGAAAGGTAATAGTAAATGATAATACCTCTTAATGGTTAAGACAGAAATCTAAAATCTGATTTTAGTGTAATTCGATATTTTTCTTTTCCTCTTATCTTTACAGCGTCACTCCTTTGTTTTAACCACCATTTATCTCAAAGGCACAACCAAATCTGTCTGACTATTTATCTATTTTTAACTTAAGATAGCCAATTTTCTATGCTAACCAGAGCTCAAAGGGGGAAAAAAGCACCTCTCATAAGGTTATTAAATTACATAGAAATTTAACGAGGATTGCACGGACCCAAAAATAGACATTGTAGAAATAAAAATAAATTCGAAAATAAAAAAAATCGATCCTTTCTTTGCTGAAGTAAGAATAAAAGTCATTAAAATGCACCATGGATGCTGAGAGAGTAAATAAAAACTGGTCTGCTGCGGCTACGTGCAAGCGGCTTTCGTGAAAAAGACATTAATTAAGCAAAAACAGAAAAATAAACGAGACATAAAATCAACAATGGCATCGTATTTTGCGAAGATTCCCTCTGGATTCACCCGACTCCCCAATACCGTTCCTTTTCTCCGCAGCAATTGGACAAGGATCTTAGGAAGATTTATGTTCTGGCTGTGACTTATAAGCAATAGCTAAGAATATCCAAACTCCCGTCGCACGATCGTAAGAAATGTATTTTTAACTTCTTACTTCAATAAACACGATAGAAAAGATGCTCCCGAAGGCATATACTCAGAAATGGTGGAGAGAGAATTTCCGTACACATTTTTGAAAAGCTCCGTAAGCAGCATTTTGCTTATGATTTAGAATGAGATTTTTTTCAATGCTTATCATGGCGAAATTAATTTTGGCATGAACTCGTATACTGTATGTATGTATAAATCAAACTGCGAAAATCAGTAGTTTGGGAGGGAAAAAAAAGATTAGGGTAAACCATTTAAATGTTATATTTATAACAGATTTAAATGGATAAAATGAATTATACAATTTTGAATGTTTACTACTCATACAATAAATGTTCTGTATTTTTTTAAAAAAATTATTTGCCACGTACCAGTATTTGACATGCAATGATCAAATATTGCTTAGTCAAATCTAGTTACTCAAATCTTAATTACATCTAGTTATGTTTCCTGAAATAAGAAATTTATACTGTGATCCCAACAAATTACTAAAATGAGGGTAAAAATAAATAAATAAAAAAAGGCAAGCACGATAAAGAATAACATTTTACGAAAAGATTTATGAGAAATGAAATGGAAAAATAAAATTTTAAGAAACTCAACATTGTAACAATTGCAATAATATGCAGTGAAAAACGTTTAACATAAAATAATATATTGTGATCCCGACAAAATACTAAATAATTTTGTACATCTTTTTTCTCTTAACACTAAACAAAAATCGCTGTACGCGTACGGTAACCGTTTTTCTTTGGATAGATACTTCTACTGTCATTGTCAAAACATTTCAATCTACTGGTCAGTTAATTTTCGAATTCGGTGGTGCATGTGTCGAAGTCGGTGAAATGAGAGTCGAAATATGTTTTCTTAATATTAAATTTGTGTGTGTAATTATTTAAAGTGTAAATAGGGAATGTAATATGACTGTCCAACATATAAGTACCTACTAGTATAAATTTCAGCACGAGATCAAATTAATAAAATTCGATGACATTAAAATTATTGGTGAGATTTTTTCCTTCGTTTGCATTGCTCAATAAAAAAAAAAAATTCACTTTTCTCCCTCTGAGTATTTTTTTACCGTGCATGATAAAGACAATGTGATCTCTATCATTCGTAGTCAGCTGTCTTAAAGTTGAAAGTGCCTCGAAGGCAAAGAACACTATAATAATAATCTACGCAGTAAACTTTAATATTAATCTTTAATGATACACGTTAAGATTTTGGGACTGATTCTGGCGTTTTTAACTCAACAAACGCTCCCATGGCAAAATCCAATTTAACATCAAACAGATGTTATTTTGACAGAAGATTCTTCAAACGCCCTTTTTTAAAGGGGAAAAAATATGCGAGACCTACTCCTTTGCTGACAGCATGACGTGAGAAGCGGGAAGATTCAAGTTTCTTTGGCATATCGTGATTCAACATTCCTCTTTTTTCTTTTTAAAACGATTTGTAGAGTGATGTTGAGAGTAACCACTCTCGGGCCATTAGAATTTTAGAGACAAAAATACATTGACGATATTTCTGTAAAGGATTCATTTACTGGTTTGTAACCTGATATTGAAAACATTTCCGTATTCTACAGTTTGTAAAGAAACAGAAAAGGGGAGGGAGGGAGAGATTAAATGATGCATTCATCGAGTTTCATGCAATCCTAATTTTTTAGATATTTTGTTCCACGCAAAAGTCAGATTTCTCTTGATGTCAAACAAAAATGAGCGAATTTGCTGCCAAGAATGAACAATTTATGACCATCAAGAAAGAATGTATTACTAGAAAGTAATAGAGAAAATAACATAAGATAGCTGCAAAGTGCACTCTCTCAAGAAAAGAAATATCTTGTAACGAAAGCACCATATACTGATATATTAAATATTATTTATACGTTATTACATCTTATAAAATTGTTTAAAATAATTTTATGCCTTTCTGCGATTTTATTTTCGTATATTTAAACTTTTGTGCACATTCCAGAAAAAACAATATCCAAAGATTGTCCATACATTTAATATACTACAATGCAAGCTAAAGGTCAGAAATAACTTACAATAGAACTTTTACTGTTATTAATTTATGTTCAATATATTAAGGATTTTTTATTATGATAATGTATATTAGGCAATCTGCATTAAATACACTGTACTTATACTACGTAATAATATTGGGCGCAAAAACTGAAGCTGAAAGTAAACTACAAAAAATGCGATTGCATGAGGGAGATAATGATTATTTTACAATCACGTTAAATCAGAATTTAAACTGCCATAATTTTAAAAAAAACCACGTGAAGCAGTACCACAAACAGCAAGAACAGTCAAATTTTCAGCGACATTGAAAAATTTCATTTTAAACAGTTTATATCCATCAAATCAAGCGATGAAAGCAGCTACTTTGGAGAGGTTTGAAAATTATTATGGTAAAGTTTCTTTCGGGCATTGAAATATGGCAAAGCATTCTACTTTAGTTCGTCGTTCCTTAAATTGCCAATATTACCACCAGGTAAATGTCTGTTTTGGAGAAACGGGAGAAAAAAATTAATAAAAAGTAAAAATAAATCTAAGGTAGGAGCAAACAGGGGGCGTGAGAGTACGGAAACGTCTCCATTGCCTGTCAGCTTCTCTCCCTCGTCCCCGATTGGACAATTCAATCTCATTACCAACACAGACCTTTTTCTTTTTTATCTTCTTTTTTCATTCCTCCCTACTTTTTTTCCTGGTAAAAAGAGAGCAGGGATGGATGTTTAAAGAAAAAAGGGGGTATGCAAATATTTAAATTATTTGGAAACCCCATTCATTCCGGAGACGTGTTTACATATATAACTCATAAATCAACGCGAAGAGTATTCTTAAGAATGAATACAGTTTCCGACCTAGTTAAATTGAGTCGAGTCATTTATATTAAAACGGTACTTGATTTTTCAGTTGAGCTTGAAACATTTCAAACAACGTTTCGCAAAGCCAAAAACCTCAGGATTAAATTAGAGACAAAACTACGTTTTCAATGACACTGCAATATGGCAGTAAAATTATTAAACAAATCAATTTATTAAAAGTTTTAACATTTTATTTTTTAATCAAATTTCATGAGGATTAAGAAAATAAGCAAGAAACTCTCTGTCACGACATTATCAATAAACCAGTAAAAAATTTAAGAAATTCATTACACCTAAAGATAAACCCTAATATAACTAATTTAACTGACACAAATTGTTATTCAAACAGAGTTAAAGTTAATTAATCAATTTGATAAAATTAATGTTATTAATATCAATATGTGGTTTCGTTACAATAAAAAACAATAAACATTACTAGATGAAATTCATTTTTGTCTTATTAGATTATTGAAGGAATAAGTAAAAGGAGTTGCGCAATATGCTCCTTAAAAAAATAAATAATATATATATATATATATATAAAAAAAAAAAACTTGAGAGAAAACGAAACTCATTATAAATCCTATCTAAATAACATTTTGAATCAATAAAGTGTTATATCAATATCATTTCGTTATAGTGAAAAACAAATTGAATATTACTTGATGTAATTACTTTTTGACCCATTAAGTAACTGAAGGAATTTGTAAGTTAAATGAATAATCGAACACGAATAAGAGCTTCTCAATGTGCTCTTTTTCAAAAACCTTGAATAAAAACGAAACAATATAAATCCTGTAAAAGGATTCCTTAACATCTTACATCAATATACAACGTTGAATGGAAATCATTCTATTTTTTCATACTGCTTAGTTATTGAGACGAGCCTATTTCATCCTTGATTTATAACATTTAATCCAAACTTTTCAAATTTAGAACGCAGTCAGAAAATCAAGTATACTGAAATTTTAAAAAAATTAGAGGCGAATGAATGTCTACTATGAAATGTCGAATAGCTCAGTAAAATGCAGTCGAATTTTTATTTCAATAAAATTAAATAAAAACGGCGTCTTTTAAAAAATTATGCTCCAAATTTAGAGAACTTGACAGAATGGAATTGGCTAAATAATTTTCGCCGTAAATTCTTATTGATACTTATATTAAATACACTATTATATTAACAAAAAAATTTAATCCCGAGAAATAATGTACGTTAAAATTTAATCTCAAGAATAATTGTTTATTTCGAAAACTTTTTTTTTTATAAAAAACCCTCTAGCTCAAAATACTTTGAACAGAAACATGTAAAAAGAATAACCAGTTATATATTTATAGAACATGTAGAATTGAATTCAATATTATAAATTTACAATCATATTGCTCTCAGACGATTAGCATAGCTTGGGTGTAATAATACTCAGAAATACATATACTCCCTTACGTTTAAAGAATATCAATTGTTTAACTTAAAAATTTTCTTAACTTATCATTTGTTTAACTGTCACCAAAGGTCACAATAAAATTAGCTGAAGAGACTAAACTTCTATATGGCCCCTTCCAGCAACCAAGTCGGAGGGACTACGGAAAAGATAGGAAAGCAAGCGTGCATTACAGTGATTGGAAGCGCATTAGAGCACGTTTTAAAAAGGAAAAGCATCCTGAAAGATTTATACCTCTAAACACAAAGAGAAGCGAGTGAGGGGTTAGGATACAGAGGGGGGAAAGAAAGAAAAGCCACGGCCTAGGCTTTCTGTTTATCAAAGAGCTTGCTCCAGGGTTGCAGGGGAAAGGGAAAATTCGTAGGGGCCGAATTACGGGGGGTAGCCAAATAAGAGAAAGAAATAGGAAACGGGCGAAATGATTACGTAACTTGCACTTATTTCGTTTTGGGGAGTTTCCTGAATTTTGTGAGAATTGGCGGACTGCATAGAAAAAGGAAAGAAGAATATTGCGTAAAAAATTTACTTGATCGCCTCTGAAAGTAGAGTGGTAGAAAGTTTCTAGTCTTCTTTTTTTCAGCTTCTTTTTCTTTTCTACTGAACAAAAGTAAAGTTTAAAGGGAAGGAGAGAGGACATCAGACATGAATTTTATGGCGTGGCTATTCCAGTAACCTCTGCCAATTTTTCGCATCTGGATTGAAACTGGATTATTCACGATTTCCCCCCCCCTTCCAGACTACAAATGCATAAATGCAGGATACATGCAATAAGAAAGGAATTGTAATATTACCGAAACAATGTTGCTTCCCCCCCACATTAGAAATGCATATGTACAAAATATAGGCAATAAAAAAAAAAAGGCTGTAATAATACCAATACAAGTTACACGATTGAAAATATAACAAAACATACATAAATATAACCCATTTAACAGAAAAATAAGAATAATAAAAATGGAAAAAGGAATGTTTTAAAGAGCGAGAAAGACAACCTAATACGCAAAATAAATAAATAAAATAAAATTCGATTTGAATTGACTATATATTTTTTTTCATAAAAGAAAATATTACTGAAGTTTTTATGATTACTTTATTTTAAGGATGTTTCTAGCGAGTACTTATACAGTAGCTGTAAGAAACAAATCATAATCACAAAATGTCCGTAAAAGACAAATAAATAAAATGAACCACAACTTATTCGAAAAATCATCAAAATTTAAGGCAAGGAATTGATTCTACATGCTACTTGAAATGGATTGTATCAAACCTCAGTTATGACTTTATTATTTTTTTTAAAAATAATATATAAAAAACATTACAAATAAAATACATTCAAATGCAAAACTAATTATGTAATAATTAAAGCCGAGGAAAATCTGTGCTGAACCACAGAAAAGGGGATGCCCAGAGTAGACTTAAGATGAAAACTTATTTTTTTTAAAAAGAAAGTTTATTTTAATTATCTTTCACTACTTCTCCCCCCCCCTCGCAATAAATAAATCTTGAAACTAAGTTCTAGTTTTTTAACATTAACATTTAATTCTATAATTAAGCCTTTACTCTCAGAAAATCTTATTGGTTATCGATATAAATCACCATAAAAGTAATTATCATTGAATGCCAGCTTTCCTAATAATGGGTACAATAACTTGAGATATTTAAAATGCCAGACACTATATAAATATAAAAGCTCAAAAAATAGCCCAAGGGGGGGGAAGTTTTTTAAGAAAATAAACTATAAGATATGTATGTATTCTAATTCTCGCAAAATAAATTAAATATATAAATAGGTAGGTAAAAGAAGTCTTTTTTCCAGATGGGGGGGGGGGGGGCAAGGCTCTTTGAAAACTGAGAAGGCGGCAATCTTTCTTTGACCTTACCACGGGAAAAGACCGTCTTTCGCGGTTCTTTTAGCCACGTAAACAGAACCTTCTTCGCCACCTTAATGAATAATGGTCGGAAAAGTCCTATCATCGGTTTGCCGAGCTCACATTACAAGAGAGAAAGCCTTTCTCAGTAACTTCGCGAGCAACTCAAGATTAATTTAAAGAGTTGTACTTGAAGCGGAAAGGAAGCACGGAAGTTAGAAAAGGGAACATATGCGGAGACAGCAAAGTACCGTGGTTTCTCAACTTTAAAGAGTTTACAGAGGAAATGTATTTAAAGAATAATGGAGTGAACATATAAGCATGAATGTCTGGTTTACATTGTATACATTTTGATCAGATAAATTTATATAGTTTATATGCTAAGATGCCACAGATTAAGATCTTAGAATAAATTTAACATAAATTTGATTGATTAGCTTGACTTTACACTAGAAGCAACAGGATGGCAATTGGCAGAATACCCGAGAGGATCGAGCTCACCCAAATTGTTTAAAGCTACAAACCGCCGCACCTCCAGGAGACAATCACTCTCGCACTCAGTATTTATCGACAAAAGACCAGAAGATATTACATGACAGTTATCGGCGACTGACCTCGTAATTTTGAACCTCGGTCAAGTGACGAGGACGACACCTGACATCTCCCTCTCCTAATTTCCACACCAAGGCAACTTGAGCCTAGACATATTTTAAATGCATCAGCCCAGGCTACACGATGTATCTTTAGCGTCAACAAGGCTCGGACCCGCTACTTTTCGAAAACTGCCGGCCACGAATCCGAAACCTTGACCACTAGGCTAACGCGGCCACAACAAATTAAACTTAGTTTTAATATTTCCACCAGATGTTTGATGTGAAAGGGTTACAACAATTAAAATATAATAGAACTGCAACGTCAACACAAGATATATGTGGAATGCCAGTGTTGAAAAAAGTAGGAATTTCTCGATCAAGTACCCTAGAACAAAAATTTTTTGACCGTGTAATAGCAATTCATGTAAACGTAAAGTGAAGTAAGACTAATTAAATCAGCCAATCTGAAAATAAAATTATGCTGTAAATGCTTTCTTCGTTTAAGCTATCTTAACCGTAATATTCAAATATTAGCATTGTATGTAAACCAGTATACGTAAGATAAAATGAAACATCGCAGAAAAATTTGGCAACAAAATTCATATTTTCTGTCATAAACATATTGAAACTTTCTAGTATTAAAAATATAGAATGAATATAAGAAAGTTACACATATAATTCATGTCATCGTATCGATATAAAGGCAAATAATTTTTTCTGATTAAAAAAAAAGTTACGATCTAAAAATTATCATTATTAATTTTAAAACAAGAGAGATTCAAGTTATAAAAAGTGGAAACAATAATGTGCAAATCACAAACCACACCGCTTTAGAAAATTCATAAAGAATCGCCAACAAAAATTACCTGTCTTCCTTTGAAACTCCAAGTAGATGAGATATCAAGTTCTTCCAAATAAAAATAAATACGTGTAAATATTTATTTTTATTACGAAATGGGTTTCAAGGACAGATTACCAGCAATTATTAGAGAAGCGAAACGTAATAATTAATATTAAATCGACTGTGAGCTGCGTTATAATTCATAGCAATATAATCTAGATAAATAGTGTTCTAATGTTACGAAAATAAAAATATCAGTGGATGTGAAATTTGTCTTATTTATTTAATACATATTATGGATAAAAATGGGTAATGTATATAATAACTTCCGTTACATTTGGTTGAATACATCACAATTTTATGTAATTTTAGGAAAATGGTACTTCATGGGAGAATATTTCGTTTTTAACTGGTAATCTTCAGTGACATTGTTTCGTAACAAGCGTTACCTTTTCCTCTGAATAAAACAATTAAAAATAAAAGAAATATTTTTATAAATGCAGTGGGCATTTGGCAAATTTTTTAGACAATATATGTAATTTAAGGCAAAAAATATGTGTAGTGAGAAATATGCTTCTTTCAATAGAATACAATAATGAATCAATAAGAGTGAGTGACTGTGGGGTTTTATGGAGCAAGAGCCAAAGCATGTTATGCTGCAATGAATCAATAAAAATAAAATAATAAAATCCCAATTACGAAAATCATTCAAAAATGCAGTTCTTTCATTGTTGTCGCCGTCGTGTCCATGCATAAATCAGAGTATACATTGATTGATTGTTTATTAAAGCCCAAATGAGAAGCAACACAAAGACTATTGGCAGCGGACCATGTAATTTTCAGCCTCGTTCAAGTGACGAGAGCGGGGCCAGAACTGGAACCTCCCTCTCCAAAAATACACCACACCAACAGAAGGATTTGGGACCTCGACCAAATTTAATGGGCATCAGCCCAACTACACTTCGGATCTTTAGTGGCATCGGGACTTGAACCTATGACTCAACGAAAACAACGTCTGCCGCGAATCCGTGACCACTATAGAGAATACGTTAGATTAGAGGTCTTCAACCTGGCTTCCGCTGAACCCCAGGGTTCTGTGGAGCTTTGACACGGGTTCCGCAAGATATCACTATTTGCTTTATCAAAGTGCCAAAATTTTAGTAAAATTTTAATTTTTTATTAAAGATCGGATTCTTAAAGCCAGTTAACACGTGAAAGTAAATGTAAACAAATATTTTATGGATAAAATAAAGCCTTCAATTTCGCAAAAGTCACGTGCTTCAAATATTTTAACCGAGACGCGTTAGGTCACATATTAGTCTCCATTCTTTGGCTCAGGTAAAGAATCGCCCACTTATTTCACTATTTTTAAGGTATAAAGTAAAATTGGAGCCATCCTTTTTAAATTGAAATTTTGGGCAGATTGCTTTTTGAAAGATAACATTGAATGCTTTCTTAATTTAAACAATATTTTAGTAGACGGTAGCGCTAATACCGATAAAAATGTAAAAACTAGTGAGGTCCAACAGTTCTGTAAATCACATCTATATGAATATTTACCTGTTCAAAAAGAAAAATTATCTTGGATCCAAAATCATTCTCAAGACTGTGACACCTCCGCAGAGAAAGAGAACTACAAATTGATATATCGACCAACACTCAATTGAAACTAAATTTTAGTCCAGTTGATATTATGTACTTTTAGGATTGACATTAGAAAAGAATATCCTGAAATTGCCAAAAGAGCTATGAAACACCTAATTATATACATTTCAACCTGTGTATGCGAAAAATCATTCTCTTTGTACGCTGCGACAAAAACAAAAACAGATTGGATGCTGAAGATGAATTAGGTTGCAGGTTTCAACAATTACTCCAGACATAAAAATACTTTGTAATAAAAGACAATCACGGCCAAGCCATTAAAATGTTTTCTTTTTAATTTATGTTTTCAAATATTGTCGCTTCAGTTCATTATTCATAGAATATAATTAGACCCACCACCCAAATATCCATTAGCTACCTTACCATTCATTACCTTATTATTGATGCATCTCTATTGTGATAAAATAGTGATGCATCAATATTTTTGTAAATTTTAGTAGGATAAAGCTTTGATATTCTATTCTTCCTTCTCTTTGATGTAAAGGTTCCATCAGAAAATGGGGTTCCGCAAGGTTTAGAAGGTTGAATATCAGTATATTGGATAGTGTCAAAGGCCTAAATAACAGAAGTTGTCAGATTAGGTGCCTTAGAGTTGTAGAGAAATTCCTGAGGGGATAAATAAATGTCGGAGCAATGTCAATTTAAAAAGGTCCGGTGAAACTTATTCAATTGAACATACCATTGACAAATTTATTAAAAATAAACTTTATGTCGACGTCGCACCATAGAGAAAATATTTAGAACAATACTATTGGGCGGAAACTATACGATAATTAGAGTTGTATACGCGAAATGTGTGGGAGTAAGTTTCTTTTTACATTCAGCCTGTTTGTAAGTTAATTCTCAAAAACGGATTTGCACTTAAGTAATGACCAGAAAATTACCAATTGCCTCATACTTTATTTACTCATCTCTCTTCTTCTCAACTCCGCTTCCCCCCCCTCTTACCTCTTCTCTGTTATTTGAGTTGACCCGAAAATAAAAGACACGTGCCTTGAGAGCTCCAAAAACCATTTTTATTTAACTCATCCCCCTCTCCTTTCTCTACAGGAAAAACTCGAACTCAAATTGAAACTACCGGAGCAGCACTTAGAGCAGGGGAAGGGTAGAGAGAGAAAGGAAAAAAAAAAGTTATTTCGCACCAGTAGCTTCCTCTGGAGGATTTAAAATTTAAAACAAATTTCAGGAGGGAAATTTTGCAAAACATAAATCTCATCTTTAGCAGTCCGATTCTAAATAGCAAATAAAATAAAATAAAAAAACAACACAAAGTGGAGGGGAAAACAGAAAATAAAGTAGAAGGAGGGAGAAGAGGGAAAAAAATCGAACGAAGAGTCTGAGTCTGTGCTGTTTATAACCAAAACGGGCTTCTCTCTCTCCTAGGGCTTTTCCTTCTCAGCTGAGTCGGGATTAATTCATGAGCTGCGGGGTTTTGGGATCCCTCCCTCCCTTTTGGTAAAGGGGAGGGCACGACGTGGGACCCACCCATAAATCAAGTTACTTGGCATGTTTGGATGTAATGTTCCCAAAGGACGGAAAAGGCGCTCTTTTCTGACGAATGGCCTGGATGCTAAGAGAAGGGAGGCCCAAGAAGAGCGGGGATTGTTAGAAACAGAGAAGATCAACTGAGGACGTCGACTGAGACTCAAGTCATTCAGACAATCCAAGCACTTTTCTATTAAGGTGGAGAAGGAAAGGTTCACCGAGGAATACAATAAATGATTCAGCAATGAGAGGCTTGAATCATGAATAGAGGGGTTTTAATGAATGAAAAATTATTAGCGAGTTCGCTATAGAGCAATTAACAGCAGTAAACATTACTTAAAGTAAAATTCATAAGACTCCTTCAATTTGCTAGAAATCCTTAAATCATGATTAAAAGGAGTATGTTTTTAAAAGGGCCTTATATTATGTCTAGTGCAACTGTAATGTATTTCATACATATAAAACACTTTCGACACACATCTGCAAAGCGAATAGGTTTGAAATGATTTTAGATGTTAAACAGCAACAAATTTACAAACAAATTTTTTTAAGATTGACTGCATCGTAAATATTGAGATAGATAAACTGTTGTGTCACTTGACTAATCGAAATCAATTTGCAAATGAAAATAAATTGGGTTAAAACAATAGAAAGAATGAGATTTACACATTCATTCTTTCTAAAATCATTAAAAAATATTTACAATGCGTGCCTAGACCAGAAATATATTTTCAACATTTCATGAACGTCGAATGCAGTCTTTCCAATTTAAAATAAGATTTTACAAAGTTATCTGCATTTTTGCGGGTATTCGGAAATAAATAAAAAAGAATTCATCCTTTTACGGCAATAAAATGTAAATATCCTTTTAGAAATGTCTACAGTTTTATTTGAGATAAAAAGTGGATATAGTTAAATAGAACTGCGTTTTAATTATAACAGCAAAATGCATTCAGGGAAATGTATTTTATGTATCTTTACCGGACGAATAACAAAGAAGTATCCTAATCGGTTTTTCAGCTCGGAAACGTACACCTCTTTACCCATTAAACTTTCCCCAATGCAATTCGCTGAGAACACCACTGCGAAAACAGCTCTCCGCGTTTTATCTTTTTATAAATTTAAACGTGCAACCCTGAGGAAGAAAAAATAAAACAAACACAAAATAGAACGACGGCAAAAATATAACGGGAGATTTCTCGCCTTAGATATCCCCTCTATAATAGCTGGAAGCGTCTTTTTCCCGTTAATATTACGGGAACGGGGGGGGGGGTTATGAATCGAGAAGGGGGAAAGCGTCTCTTAAAGTTGATGTTTCTCCCAGTCAACATTACTGACAAGAAGATGACACAAACGTCGGGCGAGCAACACAGATGTCTTTCCCTTTCCCTCTCTCATACGAAACCCCCATCTCGGTTTTGTCCCCTTTCAGCAGGGTAATCTATGATAGCTGTTAATGTGCTTTATGTACCCCGCCTCCATAAAGAGAACAATCAGTTTACAAGATGGCGGAACGTGCAGTTTCATGAAGCTACCACAGGAGGTCGCGGCAATCGATTTCGGAGGACAATCTGGGCTTTATCCCTAGTCTTCCCCTTCCCCCTTACGAAGTCTGGAAGTAAGGAAAAAAGTTAGGGGTATTCTCCGTAACACGGTGAATTGTTTCATGAGCACTTAATGTGAGAAATTTATGTACACGTGAGTTTTACTCACGTGATTGTTTCGTAACACTGATTTTCTTTTTACGGCAGAAAACACGTGTATGTTTTATTTTTTGGAATAAAGATTCGCCTAGTGCTTATTAAAGAAATGAAGAATAAAGTATATTTTTCACCAACTCATAAAAACACGTCTCAGGAATGCATTTTGGTATTGAAATATTCTAAGAGTAAATGTGTGTGTGGGGGGGGGTTGGAGTAAATCCAACTGAAATATTTATAAATAAAAAGAAATTCTTTTCCAATGGCCATTGTCACCACTTTACAGTTTATTGAACTCAAAATATTCGGATTAATTAGTAAAAATCTTATTTATTTAGTGAACTTACTATATAATATCAAAATATGTTTTAAAATAAATACGGTAAATTCATTAAACACTTTGAATTATATAATAAAAATCGATTTAAAAAAACAAAGAGAAAAATGAAATGATATTTCAGTGAATAATAAAACTTTCATACATATAGACTTTCAACAAATTTTCAAATAGGAGAAGAGAAATTCCGTTCTAATACTTAACTATGATTTTATAGTAATTAATAAAATTACCAAGCAAAATTCACGAAAAGACTTTTTAAACATTAAAACCATTAAAATATTTTATTTGAAATACATTAAAAAAAAAAAAAAAACACCACAGATGTAGGATAAAACCTGATTCCAACAGAGTACGTAATACCTTTCAGTATTTTAGAAGTAAGATAAACAAAAAAAAAAAAAAAAAAAAATACTGGAATGGAGGCAAAAAATTTTCTGCAGTTCGATTTATTCTCACGAGGGATAAAAAAAAATAGGCAAATAAAGGAAACATTCCTTAAAACAGTATAACTTATTACTAGTAAAATGTTGCCTTACAGCAAATTTTACACATACAATACAATAATTTAAATTTATTCTTATTACTCAGACAACTTGACCTCCTTAATTTATTTCACTAGATAGCTGAAATTATAACAGTAAGATATGCAAAATGATGTTTCAGACATCTGCTTAACTTTTTATATGCCCCCCTGATGGAAAAAGCGCGCGGAGCGAAACAGCACGAGGGAGGATAAAGATAGAGGTTATTGAGAGAGAAGATATAAAAAAAATAACTTTGGAGGTATTCAAGGAAAGGGAGTAACGGGTAATTTAATCGCAAACTCATCATATGCAAAGAAAGACATCCATAGATGCGTGTGCGTCGGTGACTATGAGTGATACTTATCCTGTATATAAAAGCGAGAGAAGACTGATTAGAATTTTTCCTTCTCGCTATATAATCTCTCGGGGAAACAAAATGTGTGATGATTGTAACATTGATGTTGGTTATATAGATATTTGCTTTGAATCTTTATTATTTCTAAAGATCCCATGTTCTTGAAAGAAAATATATGCCCAGCTATGAACAGAAGTGTAATGTTTATTTCATTTATAAGAGAACACGTGTTTTATTACTCAATAAGAATATTAAAAGAATTCATTGAAAATTTTTTAGAAAATCCTTTTAAGTTGGCAGTAGCTCTTTAGTAAAATAATTTAAAAAACCTCCAAAAAATAACATGTGAATTAAAATGATTTATTAAACGTTAATGACTTTTATGAAGATTATGGAAAATAATTGCAGATCTTTAAAGTTATAGTTTAATGAATTGAATGATATATCTGTTCTACACTCTAATGCGCGAGGGAAAAATTATAGATAATAATGAATAAATGAATCGGAATAAGATTATGCATAAATAAATAAAAACAGGAAGGAGGGGTTAAATTTCACCATTGAAATCTGTTCTTTAAATTTTAAACCACTATCTACGAAAGAAATATTTAATATGGCAGGACAATTTCTGCTGCCTTAGAAGCACTGTTTAACTAAATAAAAAGAGAAATCTCTTACTCTTACATTTCAAACGACACGGTAATATCATTAGGATATACTTAACAAAAAAACATTTAAAATTCATGAATTGTATCGCACAAATGATCAAATAGAAAGGTTACAAAAATACCCAATGAACAACCAACTTAAAATTTTTAGGTACATCGCTTATCAAAAGTTTTTCACTGGTATTATGAAGTCAAACTTCTCACCTTATCAATATATTTCAAGATAATGTTATGTTTACATATATTATTTATTTATTGACTTTATTTAACAAATCATAAGCAAACAATCCTCATTACACTACAATAAATTTGTATTGACACTTGACGTAAGCCTTTGCCTCCGATGTAAATCCCAAGCGTCAAAGAGAGTACAGTTATTTACCTTAGAATAGGATGGCCGAAGTGAGCGTTTTAAATATATTCGGCCTATCCACGTCTAAGCGTATTGACCTAACCGGCTGAGCAAGGTGCCTGCCTCACAGAGGGGTGAGCAGCTGGCAATTGATTGGTGGTCACGTGAGCCTGGCCAATGCGTACTTGCGTGACTGGGAGAAGGGCTCCATAAATCTATGCAGCCCCCTTACCCGAAAGGAGCGCCTGTAGCCAATGAAATTATGGCTTGAGAACTCCTTTTGCCTGATTTGGGGGGTCACACACAAAGTGCACTAAACATGCATAGAAAAAATATCAAAATATATAATTAAAATTCATATTAAGTTTTTGAATCGCAAGTATTTATATTTTAAAAATGGCTTATAACTATAAATTTTAAATATTGTGAGTGGGTCAAAACGTTGTTCGCATTTTAAGTAGATAATTCTATGATTCTTGTCGAAATAATTTATTTATTAGATGCAAAATTCTTCAAGGATGGTTGATTTTATCCTTAGAAGTTGTCATAAAATCTTTTAGATGTATAGATATAAGTTGGACGTACATTTGCTATTCCGCAGAAGAAATTTAAAAAATATTTTAAACACGCAACATTAAATTTTATCCACGAACAAAGACGAATGTATTTGTTAAATTTATTCGAGAAAATTTGTTCTTCGAAGTGTATGTGCAGTAAATAATTTTGTTTAAAGTAATGGTATCCGTTAATTTTTAACTCACTAAGTGAACTCTAACATCACAGTTAAAATATCGAATTGGACTTATTAGAGGAATACTCGTTTAAACAAATGCACTTAATTAAGATTTTTTTTTTTTTTGTTCACAAAATTTCAATAAAAAACGTCATTACAAGCCAACAATTCAAACTGAAATGACTCCACATTATGATTTTGAAATAAATTATTTAATTCATCAATTTACAAGAACTCAAGCATTTATGTTTCAAAATAATAATAAAAATATAATCAAAGAAATAAAATAAACCACAGAAATTAATATTATACAATCTATAAATTTATATTTAATCAAATCTGTAAAATGATTATTTGAATTCAACTTTTTAGTTGATTTCATTAAACATACTTTTGATCTCGAATATATATACAGCAGTACCTCTTGTATTGAACACCTCCGAATAAAGGACACCTGTATTTAAAGGAAAGTACTGTTGGTCTCGGTTTCTTTACCTTTTATTTAGGGGTACCTTTATTTAAGTGACAAGATATCTGGTCAAGTGGGTGTCCCGTATTGGAAGGTCTTTAAATGCTAATAATAACTTTACTAATAATTTTTAATAATAAAAAAGAAAAATAAATTATATTCAGATATTACTTCTATATGAAATATGCCTAAGACATTTATATTTATTTGATAACAATCTTTAAAAGACATTTAATTTAAAAGTACAGCCCTAATGCAAAATAATAGCATTGAGGGACACTTCTATTTAAGGGACAAAATGTCTGGTCCAGTGGGGTCCCTTATTAGGAGGTCTTTCAAAATTCCTATTAATTTTACTAATAATTTTTTTACAATAAAAAAGAAAATTTAAAAAAGAATTTTTTTCAGATATTACTTAAAAAATACCTAACACATTCATATTTATTTGATAACAATCTTTAAAACACATTAAATTTAAAAGTCCTGCCCTAATGCAAAAGAATTGCTGCCGACTATGAAACATGCCCAATAAATGATCTCTAGAACTTGTGTCAGAAAATTCAGATCTCTAGGATATATGTCCAGACAAGTGAACGCCCCCGGGGTTTCAGGAGGAACAAAGCCAGTCTTTTCAAACCCCCTTGGTAGAACCTTTGTCGTGATTTGTAAGGACCTATTTATCTTTTTCGGAGAATTAAGACCGGCAATTAATGAGAAAATAAATTACGGAATGAATCAAAGTGACAAGTTGCCCAAGTACTCTATGGCCTAAGGAAAAGTATAGGGTGATCTAGATAATCATTTCCGAAGCAGAGAAAAGTTTATTCGTTCTGCCAGTGAAATTAATGATTGGATTTAAGTTAAACAAATCGCACACTCAGTGCAGTTTTACCCTCACTCCCGATATTTATGGGGAAATTTATAATTGTTTCGGAATTCAGATGAGAATTCTTGAAAAGCAGGCAATGGAAAAATTTATAGTGTGAGAAAATGGTAACAAATGTGACTGGAGTATTAGCGGCACAACGAAGAACAATTATCAGTTAATCAGTTTCTAAATAGGAATTGAATTCCTCCAACTGGAATTAATTACATTTGATTTGATTGTCCTTTCTCTCTGCAGAATTGTTTTTCCTCCCCTACAACTCTGCGTTCTTTTTAGTAAAATAGAAACCTCAAATTATAAATTTCAAATTAATAAAACATGTATTTGAATGACAGTACCCTGAAAAAACTGATGACAAAATATGTTTGAGCTGCAGATTATTTTTATTTCACTAAATCATATAAAACCTCAAAGTAATGAAAATCTGATGTAATTAATTCCTCGAAATGGAATCTATTTCATCAGATTTGATTGTCCTTTCTCCTCGTCCATTTAGGATCTTTTCAATACAATAGAAGGAGCGAATTACAAGTTTAAAAGTACTTGAATGACAGATCTCTAAATAAACCGATGATAAAAAAAATATTCGAACGTATAATTTATATTTCACTAGATCATACATAAAACCTGAAGTCAAATTATACAATTTTCATAAAGTAATCATATTTGTGAGAATACTTGTGTAATATCCATCTTATTCGCTTTTATCTTCAGATATAATATGCAGTTTCGTGTGTACAATCACGTGATGAGGAATACTTTAGGAATTGACAAACAAAATGACAAGTAATTTACTCAGTGATTCAACATCAAGCGAATTTTAAGATGAATCAAATTAATTGTTTATAATTCCTAAGTCATTGCAATTACGTTTCAGGTTTACAACAGTTAAGAAATTCATTTCCTTATTGATCAATAATATGGCGATAAAAATCTCCAGGAAATGACAAATAATGTGGAAAAAATAATTTACTAAGTGATTCAAGATCAAGTGAATTGTGAAGTGAATCAAATCAATTGTTTAAAATTCCTTATTTTTTAATAACTCAGCTCTATAGGCTTACAATAGTTAAGAAATCCTTTCCTTATTAACCAAGACTCATAAAAGAAAGAAAATTGAGTTATTTAATGTGAGAATTGTTTTCAAGCGTATTGCAAGCATGTAAATAATTCATCAAACAACTCAAACATACAGTAATTTTACATGTGACTACAGTAATCTAAATGACGTTAATCTTTTAGACTATATATTATATAAGAGATAATTCTCTAAATAATAAGATAATGAATTCATTAGCATTCAGACACCTTTATGATCAACATTAATAACTATAACGATTGCAGAGATTTAAAATGCTACAAAACCAACATCAAAAAGGCAATCAAACTAAGGCCAATCGAAAATTGAGCGATTCATTTATTCAAATTCAGAACCTATCTCTTCTGTACGATATATTCAGAAGAGGAAATGACAATCAACTATAATGAAAATGAGAAGAATTATCCATTAAATCTTTCGCTACAATATCGTCGTCCAAATGCTTCTGCTAAAGATACATTTCATCGAAGCTGATATTTTAATTTAAATGCCTGTGATGGACGGAACACAATTAAAACGCGCTATAAACACAAAATCACTCTTTCAACTCAATTTTGAAAATGAGGATTAGTTTTCAATGAACTTGAATACAACTCTGAACAAACTAGGCTCCAACAATTTTCTCTAAGTGAAGCGAATTTAATTAAGTTACTTAAGTGCGAAATCGCTCCTAGATTAAACCTAATCTCCAGGAGTGGACATTAGGAATGAGTTGGCTAACATTAAGGCAATAAAACTTCTGCTCAAGCACATTCTTAATGGCTTAAATAACTTTGTCTGACCTGAGACTTCATAGTCAAATAAACACATTTAGCAGTAGGAATAGCTTTCTAAAGTTTACAGACTTGAAACATTTTTCACTAAATGGGGCTTCTTGTCGATTAAAGAGTTTAGAAATATCACTTTAAGGGTGACAAGATGAAATTAAAGGAAATGAAGATGTGGCATGTGCTTTTAAACAGGCGAAATATAAGACGCTAAGGCCCAAAGATTCCTCTTTTTATGAAAGAAAAATATCGCCATTGCAATATTTGTGACGCCTGGAATGCGAACTGCCAAGATTTTACATAAAAGCACGCATTTAGTATTGTACGTCTGGAAGTCGTAAGCTTTTAAACAAAACGTACAGAAAATGAATTTTGTTTTTTAAGTACCCAATAAAGTTGGCTCTTATATATTTTTTAGTAAATAAGAACAAAATTGTTTAATAAAAACTCAAATTAAAACGAGTTAAAGAATTTATACTTTTTTTTTTTTACAAAATTTAGTTACGGTTTCAGAAGTAAATGAAACTTATTTATAAACAGGAATATGGCTTCCACATTTTAATGGAAATACAACTTAAGATTATTTAAAATTTCTAAAAATTTGTTCACAGTCAATTTCTGTAATATGTTTACAGAAATTGATTGTGAATTCTAGTATACCTGCGACCCAGGATACATGGCTAATTAAAATTCTCAATAATTTTACGACAGTTTATTTATAGCTGTTATCTTTTTTAAAAATAACAGATAACAAATAAAGGGAGAAAACTACACCTAGAGGAAATAAACTTGTTAAAAACATGCTATAGGGGGGGGGGTAGAATCTGATTAATCCTGAAAAGCCCTGCATTTTTTTTTTTTTTTTTTTGCAATTAAAATGAAGACCAGATGCTTTTTTTTAAGGGTGAATATTGCAGCATTCTATATTTATTTGTAATTTAAATAGCTGGAAAAAGGCACAAATTCTCGAGAGCTGGGAAATTATTTTAAAAAAGAAACTTCGCGAAACGTAGAATTAAAAAAAAATTTAAACACACTCGGAAAAAAATATATAATTAAAGATTTCTAGACAGTAAACCATAAACATTAAAAAATAAATGCCCAAGCAACCCACTAACTAGAATCGGGCGTAGAATTGAGAGCGGAAAAGAGAATTCCATCGCTTCAGTTTGGATTTTTAATGGTTTCTAACGTAGAAGCCTTGGAAAAATAAGAAGAGAGTGAGTCAATCTTTCCAGCTAGTAAAGTGTTTTTGATAATGAACTATCCAGTTGCAAATAAAAGTCTACGTTTCATAGGTTCGGAAGAGAAATAAATGGCGGAAGGAACGCTTCATGCTACATAGATCTCGAGTCCCTTATTTTACTCCCTGCATGCTTGGGAGGATGGAGATTAAAACACAGAATGATGCGCTCATCGATGGTTAAGGGACGTTCCACAAAGTGAGTAAAAATATTTACATTTCATTACAGAAAAAAATACTAACTACCTTTATAAATAATTCCGCATGGGTAACTGAGCAAATTTATTCTTTGCATGAATTTATTTTCATCTAAAATTAACATACGAAAGAATATACCATGTTTCTAAGTTTCAAAAAGCAGGTGTAGTTCTTGGATTTTTAAATGTCAAGCCGAAAATTACATAATACTTTTTTAAAATGTTTGTTGTAAATATTTAATAAAAAGTCACATAAGACATTAAATATTAATAATTATTAATTGCAGTTACTTTCTTGATCAATATGCAGCATAATTACTATTTTTTCTCAAAAAAGGCCGGTTGAAAGAAAATAAAATTTTGTGATTGAATTAAACCATCCTTTCAGCTTTTTGAGAAAATAGACTACTAAATTTGATATTGTTTTTTCCCCTCTGTGAATAATCGAATAGCCACTATTTTTACGCCGCCATCTGGTGGCCGAAGTGTGAACTACAAGAAGAATGGAAAAAGGAAAAAAAAAAAAAAAAGATTTTCTACAGATGCTATATATAAAGGGATAAAGTGATTGTGTTTTAAATGTATATAAACACAAGGTTCCATATCATTCGAAAATAATTGAATATGAAAAATAAATAAATATGAAACTACATTTTAGCTATAAATTAAAAACGTTATTGAAAAAACAAACAGAAATATTAAATTTATAAAACACTCACTGAAGGCGTTTATGCAAAATTTTCTTGCTTTATCTAAGATTCTATATTATTTTCTTAGAATTTAAGAAATTGAAATACGAGTACACAGCAATATATTCGCAATTAATTAAATAAAAATTTTCTTAATCAGAAATATTTAAATTTACAGACGAACTGAAGGCATTTGGACAAAATATTCTTGCAGCAAGTCTTGAAACCAAAATCCATTAAACTAATTCAGCTCAGAAAACGTAAGTAAGAAAAAAAAAATCATTTTGGAATATACAAATTATAAATTCTTGAATATTTTTGTATTTAAAAATGTATAAAAATTATGTACATGAAACCGAAATGCAATTGAAAGAATTTATAAAAATACATATAATGCAGTTTCTTATTACTGATTGTCTTTAGTTTATATATTATCGAGTATCTATGTATTCATTATGTATGCACATAATAATATAAGTGCTTAATTTAAGAAGAGGACCAATAAACAAATTTAAAAAAAATCCGAAATTATTTAAAAATATACAAGTGCTCTGATCCCTTTCATAAAAATGTAGAGCATTACAGCTATTTAAACCTTATTAAAACAACAGCGCCAGAATGGTGAATTTCAAACCACAAGGAAAATAATAAGTAAGAAACAACTCAAACAAAAGCTTATTTTTTTAAAAATACCTTTGCATATAAAATGAATAGCTTTTAACCCGAGCTTAAAATAAAACCCAGTTGCTCCGATAATTCTCAAATGACACGTTCATCACACGTGGAACATGACCTAAAAGTAAGTCGTAAACTTGGAGAAACTCTTTCAATAATTGAGAACAACAGAGGGGAGATTGAGATAACATTTATATCTGGCGCAGATAGTAAAACGGGAGATTATTTCGCGCGTTTAAAAATATTTCTCCGCCATCTTTTAAAGCGCAAAGCCATTCAAATTAATTTTTTTCTTCTTTAACATACTGAAAAATATGAAGCGGGTAGATTATTTCACATGAAACACTGGCTTTCACTCGCAAATAAAGTGAATGGATAAAAAGGAGGCATAGGAGTGTTTAATAGGACAATAACATACAACGTGAACGGAGTAGGATCGTAACTTTTTTGCAACGGAGGCGCTTCGAAACAATTTACTAATAAATAATATTACTGTATCGCATTCGGAAAAAAATAAATAAATTGACTTATCTATCATGGAGGTATACCTAATGGCACCAGTTTTATATATTTACAAGTTTTCATTTATTCATCATATTACGAAATAATGGATTTTAATCTGAATTGACAGTTCATTTCTCCTTTATGCCATCTCTTATATGAATGGGCTGTATGGTACTAGAAAAGATGGAATGAAAAAACGTGTAATGCAATTACATATATTCTAAATAACATGGTTATTTATATAAGGTTAAAATAGAAATACATTGTAGCATTTTTTCTTCCATTTTCATTCCTAAAACAATGCGTTAAAATGAACAAATATAAGAATGATATTCAAATGGATGCTTTGGAAAATATGGGACATTTAAATCTACTCTATTTAGTGGTTCACAAATTAAGTATTAATAATAATAATCAATAAAAGCGAACCGAAAAAAATTAAATGGACAATTGCCATAGGTAGTGTAATTGAGGTATTTTATAAATACCTATAAATTACACTACTTATGGTATTTTTATTACGCATCATAACTTCGCATTCCTTTCTCTCTCACCCCCCTTTTTTCTCTTTGACATAAAATATTTCCCCCCTTGCGACTTAGTAACTAACCGTAAGCATTACAAAGATTACATTTAGTAGGAAACGCTACCCCCAGCAATAAATGGAATTGTAAAATGCCTGAAGATTGTTAAAAATTATTTATACATCACATATACACACAGTCGATCGTATCAGGGAAATATACTAATAACAGTATGAAAACATATATTGTCTATACTGAATAATTCAAAAATTTAATAACGAATTAGATTTGCTTTAGAATGACAATGAAAAACAATTTCACCAATACGAACTTAAATTACGACATCTTCAATTTTTACTCTCATGATTGGGATGATTTTATATTAACGTCGCATTTAGAAATAATACGAGGATTATTAGCGGCAGACTATTTAATGTTCAACCTCAATCAAGAGACGAGGTCGACTCTACAACTACAGCACCTCTTATTCCATACTTCCACACCACACCAACAATAAGACATGAAGCCTCGACAAATTTAACGTACATCAGACCAACTACACGTTGGGACCAGGACATGAAACTTCGGCTCGACGGAAACAACGCTAGCTGTTAGTTTACAATCATGACCATTAGGATACAGTGGTTATCTCACAATTGGTAGACAACCATTTAAAAGACAAATTAAAATTAATACAGACGTATAGTTAGAGAGTTTTGAGGTAAGATAAAGGTAGTATGATAGTTATGACGACTCTATACCAAATAATTAAAGTTTCTATAATTTAAAAACACCTACGCTTAAGAATTATATATAATACAAAATAATATACTCGTACAGCCGTTACAGAAAGTGCTTTAATAAATGAAATAGTTCCCGTACCAGACTAACAATATAATGGCAAGAAAATTTAAAATGAAAATCCAAAGTGAAGTAAAAACAAGCAAAAAAAATAAATGAAAAGCCTTCTAGCTTTTTGAATCATCTTTCTTTGTATCAGGTGACGCAAGGGCATTGCTTCATCAGTATGCATTCCTCGACACCGGATCTAGGAAGATAAAGGAAGCGGGGGAAATGGAAGGATTTTCATTGCACGGTGTCGGAAGGGGGCTTTGCAGGGGGAGGCGAAAATTTACGTCCTGGGGGGCGGCGCGCCATGAGTTATGGGGTGCGTTTCGCAGTGGTAATGGGTGCTTCGATTAATCAATACCACGGAGCAATTAACGTGCAAATGCAGAGAGAATAGGCGTTAGGATCCTGAGGCATGGAAATTCAGTGTGGGTGGCCCCGAATACCCGAAATCCGTGGCATAACACCTTAATAAAGCGTGAAGCGAAGAGAATACATTCCTGAAACTCTCTGGCTCAGGAATCCTATTCGGTTGAAGCATTTATTAAACGCACCGGACGAGGAGCGTTTGATGTGTAGCTCACGTTGGATGCAGTTTGTGCAATATAGTTCATTGCACAGCAGGTTAAATCTACCATTTTGCAATTGTTAAGTCGAAATGTATAGCAGCAACTACGAATAGCGAGGGAATGTAAGCAGTGGTTAATTTAAAATTATACACAGGAAAAGAATATTACTGTAATAAATAAAAGCTTGAATGAATTATGCAGTGAAATTTGAATCACTACTCGACTCATCGTAAGCTTCAACCTCACGAAAGGATGGGAATTGCTCATCGTGTAACGTCTCCATTGTATTTATGTGCACTGATTTCTCCATCACTAGTAAATAGTTAAATAGTTATTAATCAATATTTAAACGAACAGAAAGTCAAACAGTGGTGGAAGTCAAATAATTTTATTCTGAACAACGAATATTTAAATTTCAATAACTAAATTATTACACCTGTACATTTAAGCAGTACTTATACACGTCCAAACTAATGTTATAAATATTTATTTATTTTTGAATAACTAACCGGGTCCGAGTCAGTAATAACACTTGTAAGGCGGCCTGACCCACTGACCGTATTCAGATCCACGCTAACTTCGAATTCTAGATTTCTTTGTCCATGTCAGCGTAGGCACCAGTCTAATTTCAAAGTTGCAAACTTCCTATCCCTCTCTCTACCACTAACTCTCTCTTATTAAACTCTCCGCTGTTTATAAATGCTTTCATATCAATTTTATTCATTATTCTTTAATATTACTAGTAAGTCCCGGTTCATTTATTGGAAGATGTTTTCAAATCACTAAATGTCCATTTGAAATTAATCCAGGGATTTGAAGTCTACTGCTTATGGTTCCCCAGATAAGTAGAATTCTTCGTAATAATATTTGGTTCAGGATCCGATCAGTTAACTGCTCCACATTATTAACTTATTTTGGTATTGCTTATTCAAAGTTTGAATAAACTTTTTAAAGATTTTTGGCTGAATACTGTTACGACAAGATGTCTCTTAATCACAAAGACAATTAGTTATACATATTAAAATCATTTTTATCGTTGGATACACCAAAGCAGGAAATATATCACCGACTGGACCATATGGATAAAGGAAAAAATTTCTGGAGTTTATATTATTTGAAAATTTCGTGCATGTAACAAGTTCAAACTTAAAACAACGATTGTGAACTTTTGTTTATGGTTCTCTTCTGAGATAGACCTCCCATGCACTCAAGAATTCCGTAACATAAGCAAATAAATAATATATGTGCAAAATAAAACTATACAGAAAACCAATTAGCAATAATGAAAAATAATTAACACAGTTAAAGTAATAAAGGATAATACATATGGTCTTTTGAATAATACATAAATATGAATAATATCTTTAAAAATAATAATGATTAAATAGATTCAATACAGAAAAATCATTACGAATGATTTATTGCTGTTATTTATTAACATTTAACTGTGATGTTGCATTTTAGAAGATATAAGGATTTTATTCACTTTATTGTACATTTTTGCAAGATAAAGAAATTTGCCACTTGATACAAATAAAATTAGCTAAATTTTTATCCAAGCTGCATGGGCCTCTTATCAAGAAAGTATAGTTAGTTGGAAAAGGTTTAATTTAATCATTCAATAGTTGTTGGAAATAAGCTCACAGGACATCATCCTTCAACTATAAAACATGAACCTTTTAGGAAATAGCCCCATTTCGGTAATACTATAATTTTTTTTCTTCTCTGACTACAATTTACCTTACGTAAAATAACAGTTCAGTATTAGAAAAATTATAAAATGAACAATGCCAGTCGTGTTCCAAGAAAAATATCGATTTTCAGAAATGGTGCAAAAACCTCAATTACATTTTTGTGAAGACGAAAAACTCTAATTTTTATCATTTTATTCTGGAGTGAGGTTTTTTCAATAAAGAGTGCAGATAAAACAAGAAAATTTGATCTAAAAAACCTATCTTCCAACTTCCCTGTAAGGACAATCCTATTAGATCGGCACGTTTCCAGCAAAGGGCCCGAAATGGAAACTTCTATGAGTTATCTCTTTGGTTGATCAAAGTGGGGACATTCTGCAATCGTCTGTCATTGCAAAAGCGACGAGTACAAGAGATAGACACTATACAGAAGCCAACACGGTCGCAGGCATATGGTGGTTTTCATTTCCTGGCCTTGGTAATTAAATAAATTGAGCGCATTTCGCTCGCTACCAGCTCTTGGCCCAGATTACGTCTAAGTTTTGATATAGTGTTATAGAGATCTGGCAGCGGAAAAGCGGGGGAAAGTTTAGGCGATAAACGCGCCAAGTTTAAGCGGGAGTAAATGAAGTTAGCGCCAAATAAAGAGGTAAAGAACCTTCTAATGGGAAATTAAACATTGTCCTGGATCCCCCACCCTCGTTACAGCACCCCAGCTACTTCCTTCACCTAGTTCATTAAGATTATTATTTTAATGATAAATGGGCTCTGTTTGTTGGTGGTTGTTCGTGTTATATATTACACACTAATTACGAAAGAATTTTTCGATATTTTATCACATTATTAGATATTTGTGTGTTTTAGCGGAATAGAAAGATGTTATCGGTATAACTGCCGTTCTCATCTTAGCATTTTAGTCGCGTAATTCAATGATGGTTTTCTGTTTTGTTTTCGCTCGGAGTAATTTACGACGCGCTTCTCTAGTCTGTGGAACTGAAGTAAAATTAGAAGCGAATTTCACTCGAAGACGTTTTTAATGGGGAGAGGGGAACACCTTCCGAAGGTCACGGTACGTGCACTATTGATTCCTGAATGTTTAATTGATAAATAATTAAAAGAATGGTTGTAATAATGTTTTATTAGAATGGTCTTAGGAACTCATTTCAGACACACAAAAAAAAGTCGCTCATTAATTATTGAATTAAATTAATGCCGAAAATCTTTTTTGCACAATATCTAATTAAATATGTAATAATAACTATATATATATATATATATATATATATATATATAATTTATATACATAATAAAAGTTGATAGTAAATGAATAGGAAATTTCAAAACATGTAGCATTCCTTCAAAAGAACATAGAAATAAAAGAGATCAAATTTATCTTTTTTTTCTCGTGCGAGTGAAAAGTAATTTTTTGATAAACTTTCGTCTTGTATATTCTATTCGTGAAGGAATGATACATTAGGCATATTAAAACGTTCATGTTTGAGTCATTTGGACAACGTATCCACCTCCTTGGACCGTCGAGTTTTTGATATTTTTCATGATTTTTTATAAACACTTGGAAGATACGTAACTTAATATTTATTTTATTATAAACTTCAAACTGTTCTTTTTCATAATAACAAAAACTATTTAGATTACTAAGAGTTAATATTTAATGAAAAATTATTGAAAGATGCACGTTTTAAATTCAAAAAAGAAAGTTTCGCAGAAGAAAACGGTATTTTCTTGGTTGGTATTCTGTATTGTCTTCATCTAAATCTTATTCGGATAGTTCTGACAAAGAATCAATTCCGCCAAATCACCTGTATTTGATAAATCTAAATTTCCATTCAGAGACATCGTAAAACACATATTGTTACCGAAGATGATGGCTTGGATTTCGGTTCTGATTCTACATCTTTTCATATACTTATTTCTGTTTGATATTACCCTCCATAATTTTTTTAAAGTTTCGTCAACAACATCCGAAAAGATCGCAAACATATAAATTTATACCTGAGAGTGTTAAAAGTTATCTTTAAGAGACTATCAAGATCAGTCACTTCACCGAAAATTGCAACCCGAGTGACACTCAGACTTAGACCTCAAAGCGTTAATGTCACTATCGTACTTCTCAACTGAATCATTCAATTTTATTTTATATATATATATTATAACGTTTTAGAAAGCAGTCTAACGTCTACAGGCTCATTCTATATTTGTTTTCTGAGCTTAACTAAACACAGAAAACATTTATTTGACTGCACTTTAAGCAGTCAAACAAAATGAGGCAGCAGCCGAAAAAAATAAGAGTCAGCAGCAAAACAAATTGAAACATTCTTGGAAATACTATTTGATAAGAAGTAAATGAGAAATTATTTTCATTGTTTCGTTTTTTACATAAGCAATTTACTCAATTCATTTCGGGAGAAATATTCAAGCAATAATCAAGACACTTTTTAAAAACATTAACTCGGTTTCGATGAAACAAAACGCCCCTTTACCTATATAACTGAAAGAAACAAGAATGAACCAACTACTTTTAAAAGAACCTTTCTGGAGCATGTATGAGCAGTAGAAAACTTTCAAATGTTCGGAACACATATTATACTTTGTAAGCATCTCCTAATTTCCAATGGTGCGAATACCTAATCTGGAGAAACTAAACTCCGAAAACAAGCCAATCCCATGTGTGACATTTAATTAAAAGTTTCGCAAAGGCAGGGATTAGGGCTCATCCGATCGATTTCCCCAATAGACTCACCTGCAAGAGAGAACTTTTGCAATTAGCAAAGTGAGAGAAACCTCGAAAATAAGATTCGTGGTTTGAGCTATTAATCTAACCAATTAAAGTTCCGTTAGAAAGGGGGTCTCCTTGTCATATCTTCATTTCAGACGCACCTGTCGTGGAAACCGTGTCACTTAGAGATAGCACCATCCGAAATCAGGCAACTGCTGACTCCACAAATCAGAAGCCGACAGCATCGTGACGTCAGTTCCGGAGGCCATTAGCTTGGGTATTGAGTCTGTCGCCTTTGTAAAACCGCAAGGGAGAGCGAAAGTGAAACCTATTTGGCCACAGCTGCTCAAGCCATTAAGGCCTAGGCCCATTCAATAACACACGACGAGAGCTAAAATAAGCAGCGTTTTAATATGTCGAACTGTAAATCTCTTAGTTCTGGGTGGTGCCAGCAACACTTCGATGCTGTGGCTTCGGAACGACCTGCTTTAGATTTACTGGGACATGATAGAATGGGATATGATGGACGTGGGGTAAACCAAGCAGAAACTGCACATGCTGAGAGAAAAGGGATGGAGGGGAGACGAAAAGCAATTTCAATTTAAAATTTCTGTCATCAAAAAACAATCGGAATTGACACGTGCGGAATTTATGGGGCGGGGTTGGGAAAACAGTGTAGCCTGTGTGCAAATTATTGTAAACTGGTTGATTGTATGGTAGACTGGATGATTGTGTGGTCTTAAAAGAGATCCAACACAAACAAAATATTGAAATTTCTTTATAAATAAGCTTTACTTCAATTTTAAACAAAAATTGTCGTAAAGCTTAGAAAACCTGCAATTTTTCACCAGCCAAAAAATGTTACAGTATTATATAAAAATATTGTTTTCTAGTTTCGAAGAATTACTTGAAATAGTTTAGTTTTCATTCAATAAAATGTAAACAATTTTTGGAAAGCTAATTTCACGTAAATAATAAATTTATATTTGATTCTTAGCTCAGATTCTTCAGTTCAACAGATTCCCTTTTTAAACATTTGTTAAAATATAGGCTATTCTTAACAATATAAATGAACGCATATTCGAAAATTTTAATTTTTCAGAGTAATTTTTTTTTTTTTTTTTTTTTTAATTTTTGGCTTTATTAAAAAAAATTACTTTTAGTTTACAATCAGGAATGAGACTTTCTAGTTACATTTAAATTCTTTTGACGTTCGATAGCAATGATAATAATATTTTCCAATAATAAGAGATTCAATGGAAAAGTCAATCAATATAATAAATGACCTTATATAGAAGTATGAATTATATTTGGGCATTCTTGTTAAATACTCACAATTGAAAAGCATAATAAATATGAATTTCTTGTTTCGGATTTTTGAAATTAGTTAAGCTATTTCATATATGAATTGCCTTTTTATAACAAAATAATTAAAATTAAAATAAATATTTTCTCACCTTTTTTTTTAAAGTGCTTTCTGAATATTTTTGATGATCAAAGTGTTTCTAAGGATTTTGTGTGTGTTTAAGTGAAAGAACAAAAGAGTAAGCGAATGAATGAATAAAAAAAATTTTCATTCCCAAAATTCCAATTCCATTTCTAATATTTTATTAAGTAATTTAATAATTTTTTTAAAGTTAATACCTTTGGTGGCTAAATCTTTCCTTTTCGCAACTTTGCATGGGACAATTGATCATCTTTTTTTTTTTTTTCTAATTTCAATCAAATTTCCAAACAACATTATTTTATTAAATGTACGATTTCAACAACAAGTTGTAAAGCCACCAAACTATTCCTTTCAGTAGTCATTGTTGTTAAATCTAACAGTTACTGATGATGCAATAAGTTAATAATTTAAACTAGAAGAGTTGGAAAAAAAATTTAAAATTTACTTCGATTTTTTAGACTTTAACTAACACTTTCTCTATATGTTTATTACGTCTCAACGTGCCTGATCAAAATCAAATATTAAAATTCTTGCTCATCAATTCAACCGTGCCAAGTGAGCTACTTCTTAAATACTGAAAATTTGACACTCTTTACAATTCACTCTAATTGCTATTAATCACATAATATCAGTAACTGAAATTCACTCCAATTCTGACATACAGCCTCTTATCAGTTATCATCTCTATCTCTCCTCATATCCTTTAAGTTTTATTTCGTTTATAAATCACTACCCTCAATTCGATTAATTTCGTATCTTAATCTAATTTGCCTAGATCTCGTTTCATTTGGTTGGAAAGGAGTTGGAGTTTCACGCACTTCAAAAAAGTCCCCAAGGCTAGTGAAGAGAAAAATACCAGATGTCCAACATCACAAAATGTGTCTCTTGACTCAAACTAATTAAACTTTCAATTTTTTTTAAAAAAATTAGTCTGACATTATGCATTACCATATATTTTACGACAATATACATAACAGTATCAACAGATTCTAGTCAATAGAGAGAGAAAACGTTTAAATCTCCAAAAATTTAAGTTTTCTTTCAATTTATTTCAGAAAATACACCGAAAGAAAACTTAAATGGAAAGTAGATTCAAAGGAAAACCCATGAGGATTTTCTACCTTAGGTACGAAGCCGAAAAATATCCTTTTTATTCTCATGCAAGGAATAAATTTTTACACCAACGTAAACAGACTTAAGCGCCCGCTTAAGATTCTTTCAAAAGAAGCAAAGAAAAGAAGCTCATTATATCTTTGGAAAAAGAAGGGAGAACACTTTTTTAGCTACGTCACGAATTTTAGCACGGAATAATCCGTTCTCATTTATCCTTCGGTGTAAACTTTCATTTTTTCGCATCTTTAACAACAGCTGTAGCTCTAATATTTTAACACATTCACGTGTTTCCCTGAAGATCGTAAATCAGTTCACGTGTAGCCTGCTATGAATGACAATCAAGATTTTTTAAAAAAAAGATTTTTTCCGAAAGAAACTTTTCTAGACACCCGAGAATGCATCTTGCAAGGCAAGATATTTCATTTTTGATGCTCTAAGCACCTCCACAGCTTATGAAGATGTTTCAAGATTTCCTCGAAAAAGATGAATTTTGAAAACATTATTTGCTTCTAAAACATTTTTTAAATAGATTTAATTGAAGATTTTCAAAACATGATTCAGAATTTGACAAGCACTAACGAAGAAAAAAAAAACCCAACAGAATTTTCCAGGGTTCATGTTAGATATGGAAAAAAAAAAAAAAAAGGTGTTTGCGAAGGCTTAAAAAATGGCATTTCGATATGGAGCGGAACTTTCACCAGGGAGGAGGGGGGGTATGTAACAGTATTTCTCCCTTCAGATAGGAAATAATTTCTGCTAGCTAACGAGCAAATTTTCTTAAAAATTTTAAATTAATTAATTTTTTTAAAAAATTTTTAGAATTCATTTTGTAATTAGTGGTTAATTTTGTAATTAGTTAATAAGTTTAATCCTTATTCATAGGTTAGTTTCGATTATTTGACAGCAAAGCTAACCTATGCAATCCCATTTTGATTTGGCTGCCATTTGCTGCTAAACAAAAATGAATCGTTACCGAGACGAGTTGTCACTACTGATTGCACCTGGCTTAATCATTATACTCAGGATACCAAGCAACAAATAAAACAATGGGTTGCTGCTGGTGAATCTAGTGACTGCGCGGTAACCTAAAGATCACGATTGCAGAAATGGGACAAACGTTATATTAGAGGAACCGAGACCAGATGCCATTAAAGATCCATCATGTAGCTGAACTGATACATGTTAAATCTCTTTGAGATTCCTTCTCGTAGGCATAGTGTGGAAAATCGGGCATGAAGGGTACCAGCTCAGGTGTCGTTCTTGTCACTTGACTGAAATTCAAAATTTCGAGATCTGTCGCCAATAGACCTCGTGTTGCTTCTCATTACGAAGTTAATAAACAATCACTCATTCCGGTAAATCAGCTACAAAGGTGCAACATACGATCTCATCAGCCGGAAAAGACGTGGTGACGATAAGTTTGGGATGTGAAGGGCGTCATATGCATGATCTTCTGAGTAGAAGGAAAAAAGATCCCAGGACATTACTTTAGAGAGTTACATATTTCCATTCCTGATATAAGTGTTTTTAGAACCGCCCTAGAATAAACAAACAAAAAGGCATATGGAGTGTTAATTCGAATCCAGATGTTGAGTGGGATTTCCTGCAAAAAACCTTTCTAGAATGAACACAATAAAGGAATGAGACATAATTGGATTAACTAATTGCAAGAATTTTTGAATTACAGAATAAGTTTTTGATACATGTAAGCCAAACCAAACCTTTCAAATATTATACACGAGCTTCAGTTGTTTTTATAACATTTGTTGCATATGTTTTAATTTGATATCGATTTCCTCCAGTACTTTTTGGTTTTTGTTATTGTTTCTAATCCACATAGTTATTTTTATATTACAGCACTATCTTTTGCAAATTGTATAAGTAACTGCTATTGCACAATCATTGCATTTAATTGATTCCATTTTGTTGCACATTAATGCAAAATCAAATCTTTTATATGTTTGTTTTTATAACATTTTATAGCACTTTATATCGATTTCCTCCTGTTATTTTTTCGGTTTTTGTTAGTCTTTCCAATCAATCTTGTTATTTTTATATGAGAGCAAGAACTTTTACAAATTGTATTAGCAACCACTATTGTATAATCATTGCATTTCATTGATTCATTGTTGTAGCCACACTGTATCAAAACCAAGCCTTTCATCTGTTTATTTTTTTAAACGTTTTGTTGCACATAACATAATTTTATATCGATTGTCTCTTATTGTTAAAATTCCAAATCCATCTTGTTATTCTTATTAATAAGTTGTTTAAGTAACTGTCGTTGCACAACCGTTGCACTTAATCGAAAACAAAATAAAAAGGAAAAATAGAAACCTGATCGCTTAATCCTGAAACACAAGCCGAGAAAAATATCACCCTGTTTTTGGATGTCTACTCCAAAAACGAAATTTAGTTGAAAAACAGCGCCGAAGCCAAGATTCAGAGGCCATCTCGTTACCATAATTCTTGTCTGACAATTTCTTTTTTTAAACTTTCAAAAGAATTCAGACAAGGGGTAATCAAATGGAAAGGGGTTTTAGTGTGTGTGTGACCCCGGATCGGCAACCGGAATGAATGCTCTTAAAGAAGTGCCTAAAGAAGATTTAGGAACTCGTTGAACATTTTTCATTCCCTGCTGTTTTTTACTGTGCGAAATTTACTGAGCGGCGATTCCACCCAGCTTAAAATGCTGTCGAGTACTGAATATTAAGCTAAAATTTTTGTTTTTATCACAATTTTCTTCAATGGGATCTAGATATGGCGTTTATTTCACGTAAATTGAAGCTCTGATACTCAATTTGTCAAAAGTAATTGGCCCCATTAAGAATTATTGATAATATTTCATCCGTTTGGTCACAGCTGTTTGTTAAATTTACAAAGACATCAGTTGGTGTTAGTGTAAAAAAAAACTAAAAACCTGTCCCAAAACCAAATCAATGTGATTATTTCTTAAATAAGTTTATTTCTGAAAAAAATCTTAAGATCTCTTGAGTTCTTGAAAAACTCTATATAAAGAATTACTATAAATTGAATATATCGCATTGACATCCGCCCTTATAATCAATATCTTATGTTAAATGTTACTTATTTCAATGCATGCAATATTACAAGAATCAACAAGCCTTTATGGACTAATTACGTTTGCTTTTTGAAGTTTAATATCAAAAGCCAAATTATTTAAGCAATATTTAATTATTAGATGTCAATATCTTAAAAAAAAATAACAATATGAAATATTTCCTTTCAAACAGTTACAAAAATATTTTTGATTGAAAGTTTCACACAACGATGTAGTAAAAACAAACTGCCTAATTAAAATTTTATATAACATTCGCTTAGCAATTCATTTTTTAAATATATTTTCAATTATATTCTGGCATATACCCTAAGTACATAGTTAAATAAAGCATGCTGTTTATATAGAAATCAGAAGATTTAAACAGTCCCATGCTTTAAATGATTATTCATATTACTGCATGATCGTTTCCTTGCAAAAATAAAGTATTATTTCACCTATTTCTAGGGATAAAAGCTAACTTATGGGGAACCATAATTTTTTTTTTAAATTTTATTTTAATAATAAGAGTCTTCTAAATACATGTACAAAATTTCAAAGATCTGGTTTTATTATTTGGTGAGTTATTTGAATTTTCTTTAACAGGGTTCATAAATTATTTCATTGACCTTCAAAACTTTAAACTGTTTTCATCCGCCTTTATTTTCCCGATGGTAATGCACTTAAAAAATGCTAAGGCTTTTTTTGTAATAAATATATAAACTCTTGAAATGTTTTTCTGGTAATTTTGCACAACACGTTTGATAAATCTGTACATGGGATAAAGATGTAGATGAATAGCTATTGTTTAAAAATCTCTAAACTTAAATATAGCGGGGTTTTTTTCCCCTTGCGTCTGATTAGAATTTTTTTTTTTTTTTTTGTAACACTAGTACAACTAAACTCATACGCAGAATTGTGAGAAATACTTCTGAGAAATTCAGAGGAAAAAAAAACAATTTATTTAATAATATGTTTAAAAATGAATTTTTTCCCCTTCAATTTCTTAATTTCTGAAACACATAGTTAACGTGTGTTCACATATGGTGAATAAAAACTTTTTTTTTTTCCTTATAAGGATATAATCAAAAAAAGTTGCTCACGAGTCACTGTGTCTCCTTAATTTATGAAATTTACAAAATTATTTGATAACACACGAAAGAAAAGAAAAAACATCGTCATTGTCTAAAAAAAAAAAAAAAAAAGGCTTCAAGCACATAATACTCGCACAACTACGATATTGATCACGAAACTAACATCAGATCCCAATTACACATTGAAAGGTGAAAACAATTTATATTTGACGCATGCTGTTTCTTTTCGGCGGATGTCCTGGAGTTCATTTTAGTTCATGATTTCTACAAAACAATGGAGTAAATAATCCGTCCTTCAGCTTCAGCTATCATATTATCTTAATCAAAGATACTATCCGCTGTTTGAAAACGCGGAAGCAAAACTACGTCCTGATTATTTAATAGGTCCATGAAATTAATTGAATAATTACCAGTTAAAATACAATACTTAAGAAGCTCTTTGAGCTTTTTCCCTACTATAGGGATTATCTGACGCACGAGGGAAATGCGAAGTTAAATATTGTACCGTCCCCTTGAGGCTTAAGACGTCTCTAACGTTAATTACTAAAGCTCCAGTTGGGAATAATAAATTCTAATAATTTCAATATTCTGCCGCCATAGCAACAGAGCTCAGCGAGAAGGATTGGAACTTGAGGGGATGTATACATGATTTCTTGCTGCCAAATACGATTGGTTTTGAAGCTCATCCAGTCGTCTTCCTTTCAAAGGGAGAATTACATGAATGTTGGTTCATGTAACGAACGCGTTTAATGAAACAAACATTATTTTAACGTAATGCGCAGCTCAAAAACAATGAATTATTAATCAAACAGATTAACACTGTTCATGTTTAAATCACAAAAGAAACAAACAATTGAGTAACAATTTATTAGTTATTTCACAGATGATAAAAATCAAGTTTAGAATATTGCTCTATTTGAAAGATTATAACGATTCTTGTTTAAAGGACCATTATCATCCATCTGCGTTTCAAAAACTTTTAGTTAAAGTAAATTTTCTTTTTTTAATCGCTTGAACATGCAATGGTAAAAATTTTAAGCAAGTAAATGATAAAATCATAAAGCAATACAAATAGTCACGCAATTTCGAGATATCCATCTAGTTTGTTCATAAAGCTAACCATTTCTATTTATGAAAGCAGTTGTTATCAAAATCATAAATTATTTATAATTTCTGACTAAAAAAGCACGAATTTTTAAAGGTCTTTATTTTCGTTAGTTAGACTTTTCCCTCGTCGGATGCTTGAAATTTATTATAATTTAAGCTTTTTTAAAAAGGATTTCTTAAAATTTAAACTCTTAATATAAATAATACATTTCAACTAAATTTATTCACATCTCAAATACATGAGCTCTTTCAAAAATATACTACAGTAAGTGTTATTATCACCCGATAAATAAGATTTATTATCTGTCGAAGACAAAATTAAAATTTCAGTAAAAAGTTACGAGTATCACAATTTAGTGATTCATAGACATCATTCACGTATGAAATATACTTTACACACCAATTCATTTTACTTCGAACATTGTAATCGGAATATTTACGCCAAGTCGAATTTATTGATAATCACTTTTAAACATACTCACATTACGACTCTATTCAGTTACGAAATTTGATATTTAAAAAAATTCACACAAAACCAAATAAGGTCGACAATGGGCAGAAAACAAAATTAAACTTCAGCAAAAAGTTATCAAAACTAATATGATTCGTAGACATCATTCAAACATGGAAATTAATTTGACTCATAAACACCATTCACGTATATAAACTAATATAATTCGTAGATATTCACGCATGGAAACTATTGATTCATAAACATCATTCACATATAGAAACTTATTTGATTCGTAGACATCACTCACGTATACAAATTTATTTTATTCGCAAACATCATTCCCGTATGCAGTGCAGTATTTGCAACCGAAATTTATGAAATGATAGTACAATAAACAAAAAAAATTTAAGTTTGAGATTTATTCCGATATCCATGGCGACACTTGCCTACCATTTTTTTTTACCTGGAAGATTAAATTGGTAAGTTGAATTTATAGATATTCACTCGAAAATTCGACTTCCACCAACATAAATCTATTCAGTTACGAAATTTAATACTTGAAGACAATCAAAACCATCTCGAGTAATAAGGGTCGATCGACACTTTTGTAAAACCATAGTACGCCCCCTTTAAAGTGCGCTGCTTAGGAAAAGCGCCCAGTGTATTAAGCTTCTCAGAGCATCGCAGTGGGCATCTAAAATAATTACACAACCGGCAGAGGATGCTGCCGCTTTCAAATTCTTCGTTAATTACTCTTTGCACTCAGAGGAACGAAATTCATTAGGCAAAGTCATTTTCCAGCCTTCCTCCTAGCCCATTCATCCCTCTGTTCCTCTATCTGGATTTCATTAGAAACAATCTAATATTTCCAGCCCTCTCCCCCTGCTCTCCCAAAAAAGAATTATGGTATACATTCCTTAAGGGAAGATTATTAAATATTTTTTTTTTTCAAAAAAATAATTTCGGAAAGAAGAGCAGCCCAAATGGTTAGTAATTGTTGATACTTCAGGGAGTTCATTTCGGATATCTGCGTGACATTTTTTATTAGGATAAGCTTAAAATACTGGAGATATTTACCATATATGAATACGAAATAAGACACTTATCCTTATACTTGACAAGGACTGCATTCGGATGGAATGTAGAGTATAAAAAAAAGAGATTGTTTACAGAAGTTAATTCACTTATAAGTGAACTAAATTTGATCGTATTATAACATTTATATAAGGGTTACATCTCTTGAAGTTTTAAAGAAGAAACATAAAAAATTTTATGCAATTTACGCTAACATCGAAAAATATTTTCCTTCCTTCAAGCATGAATTTATAATTTTTCTTCTAAGCTCAGGAGTAAAAACATGTGGAATAAATAAGGAAAATTGAAGAGAATGTTACATATTTTATTTCATAAGTAAAAAGTATCAAGCATAATAAATTATTAATCATATTTCCAATGATATTTTAATGACACACAAACAATATATTTTATTTTATAGTGCAAATAAAATTAATACATTCTTTTCTTAAATATGATAGAAAATCGATCAGAAAAATGACACTGAATCTGTACAGGACTACACAGATCAAAAATCTTTTATTTTTAGGGGGGGGGGAACAGAATCTAGTAGTAAGCAAATGCACAGCAAAAAAAAAAAAAAAAAAAATTAGGGAAACGCGTGGTTTTGAGGGATACTAACACGGATAACTAATGTAAAATAAAACATTCATCATTTAAAGCAATAAACAGAAGAAAACTTCATACGCATATCAACGTTTATGACATCAAAAACCAGATAAGGAATTTAAGTGCAGAAATCGTGAATTCGCAGAAGCGTTTTTTTTTTCACTGCCTCAAACGTGAAATTCGTTTGAAAATATTTTGTTTTGAGAAAAGGTGACTTGAAAACGTCACAACAACGTGATTTACATGAATTCGTGAGTTGGCGTATCAACGGGAGACTTGTATACGGGCAAACACAAAGAAGTGTTGCGAACGTTTTTGGAGAGACAAGGATATCATTTCAAAGCTATAGATACGATTCCAAGAAACAGGGAATGTTAAATATCGACCAGGGCAAGGTCGCCCACGTGAAAACACACAACGGACGACCGATATATCCTGTTAACAGCTCGTTGAGCAGAACAGGCAATGCTACTCAACTGTTAATATGGTTGCTTTTAGCAACAGACGACGGGTGTCAAGCCAAACAGTACGAAATAGGCTTCATTTGGATGGTCTCTATTCAATCAAGCCAATTGTAAGTATTTTGTTGTCCTCAAGACACCGTTCGGCCCGAAGTAGGTGAGCTGCTGAACATCGAGGTTGAATGCAACTTGATCGGAATCAAGTGCTCTTTACTGACGTGTCCTGATTATGTTTGTAATGCGACACCCGATTTATTTTCCTATAGAGAGAAAGGGGCACTCCAAATAACCCCACTTTCGTTCGAGAAAGATCACATTACAGACGAGGTGGGTTGATGGTACGGGGTGGAATCAACATATGTGGACGTATAGACCTGCACATCACCCGGAATGGCAATTTGATGGTCCAAAAGTATGCAGACGAGATAGTGATATATCATATACTATACGCTGCAGCCATTTTCTTTTAATGCATGATAATACCAAAACTAATACAGCTCATCTAGTGGAAAACAATCTTGGAACTGAAACAATACAGCGTATGGTGTGGCCAGCATGCTCTCCTCGCCTAAATCTGATCCCGATCGAGCATGTTTGGGATACACTCAAATGACGCATTACAGCGAGACCAAAGCCTCCTTTTACAGAACGAGATTTGGAGATAACACTTCTTCTGGAATGAAACAGTGTTCCGCAAAGTCTTTATCGACAACCACATCGCATCCATGTAAAACAGGAGTGCAGCAGTCTAAGCTGTACGAGGAGATCACACGCTATATTAAACATCTTGCATCATTTTACAATACTTTATTTGTCATTCACATGTGACCCACTTGTTACCCTGAAATATTTTGTTATGTTTCTTCTATCGTTTTAAAGAATTAAAGCTCTCAAGCTTTTTTTCCCTCGTCTTTTTTTCTGCATTACGTTTCGTTACACGTGAACTCTCCATTTTTTGCCCATGCATGGATATCCTGCACGGATTTCTTCACTTATTTGCTTGTTCCCTTAATATTTTTTGAGCAGTGTATTTCACCCTTTTAGACTGTTCGACGAGGAAAATAAGATTTAATACATTTATGCAATTTTAAATTAATATTTAACGGAAATGGATGAGGAGAAGCAACATTAAACATCGTTATTATTTATCGCTTACTACGACGTTTTGTAACATAAATCCCTTCATTATTATTTAGAAATTGAACATAACCGTAATTTATAATAACCTCCCTGATTTCATATCAAAAGTTAATTAGTGAATAATTCAGTTCTGCATATTATCAGAAAAAGGTAACGATCCTTACAGAATATCACATTTTTAAAGCTAGTTTTCATTTTTAAAACATAAAAAGGATGCTAGAACTCTCATTCTCTTTTCGACTTAGATATCTCATATTAAAAACGCTTCTTCATCCAATCTTTGGGATGATAAATAAGAAATATTCTTGTTTCATATTTGCTGCGAAAAAAAAATGTTGCATACAAAGAATACATCTATCGCACGAGAATCGTATTATTAAACTTTTAAGAGGCGTAAAATTTGAAAAGTTTTATTTATTTATTTATTCTAGTCCCCCCCCTTCTTTTTTTTTTTTTACATATTTTCCCTTTTGACAACCCTAACGGATGACTTAAGAGCTCCCGCGCTTCTGCGGATGTTGGGAGGGTGGATGAGGATAAAGTTGGGGGATGCGGATCAACGAAGTAAAGCCCCCTGCCCACAAATCATTGCGTGGTCCCCGCTATCCTTGATTTATCTAGCAGATGCCAATGAGAATCTAAGTGTAGGATTTACAGTTAGGGGCATGCCGACAAGGCCAGAGCCCAAGAAATGCAACGTTAAGGGGAGGGTAAGAGGTAGGGAGAGCCAACTCACGGAAAGCAAAGAGCAGGGGATGAGGTTTGGTTGATCCTTACTAAAGCACCATATTGGCGGTTTTATGACTTTCATTTGGCGACAAAAACCATTAGTAATAAGTCTAAAATTTGACAATCAACGTATGGATTTATAATTATCTACTCCCCAATTATGAGCAACCAGACAAACAGATTTGAAATTTTAATTAACAGTTAAGGATTTGGATTTATTTTCAATACATAGGAATGTGGTACCTAAATGAGTAAACTTAGGACAACTAAATTTAAAATTAAGTGTAATAAATTATTTTAAGAGACTATTATTTCTATTTCTAGTAATTAAATGAATGAAGCTGTATTTTTTTAAAAAAAAAAATCACAAATAATGCATGTAGCTGACTTTAGGTTATGAAATTTAAAGATATATTCTTATATTTTATGCGATCTAATTATATTTAAAATATAGTTATGAAAGTAATAAAATAAGAAACAAATATTTTCAGCTATTTTTTATGCATAGGGATATTGTTATGGGAATGAATGCTTATTGACTTCATTAAAAACTAAAATATTTACAAAAACCAGCTAATTATGTATTTTTAAAGAGTAACATATCACAAATAAGGTTTGTAGTTAAATTTTAGGTTAGGGAACTTACAGAGATATTTTTATATTTTATGTGACCTAGGTTGTACTTAAAATATTGTTATGATGGTAATGATAGTAATAAACAAGGAAACAAATATTTTCAGTTACTATCTTAATACATAGGGAAATCGTTATAGGAATGATAATTTTTATTGACCTCACCGAAAACTGATATAGTTATAAAAACGAGCTAATTATGTATTTTAAAAGAGTAATATCATTATTTCATATTTAAGCCCTGCCACTTTTCCTGAGATTAAATTCTATTAATATTTTATATTTAGTTTAAGAAACCATTTAAAAAAATCATGAAACGTGACATAAACCACGTTCATAGACTTAGCCATACAACATCATTTTCACATACTACGATATGAATATAAATTAGTTTATGTGATAAGTTTTATTAAACATAACGAAACAATTACGCACTTAGTCACAGAAAATATTAAGTCTTTTTTTTTATCACGACAATAATTCATACACTTTCAAATGAATTAAAAAGTTGAAAGAACAGACAATAGCTTAAAAATAAAAAAATATTTTTTTTAACTTTAAGATCCTATTCGTATTTCTTTTGTAATTCTAAGATTGATATGAATTTTTTTGATTCGTAATTCACATTTTCAAGTGATTGCAGTGTAAAATTTTGGCGATTTATGGCCATCACCTTGGCGATAATCTTAAAGAAATAGCAACCCGTAAGAGATAGCCATACTCCGTTGAAGAGAGATGAAGCGTTCTCATCGTTGATGCATGAGACTCTCAGATATTTTTTCTGCTCCAAAGGATTTCACAGAAATTTAATGTGTCAGAGAAATAAATGTGACTTCCCCGCTCACCTACATATATCTACCCCGCGTTTATATATAGATAGATACATATAGATATATATACGAAGCATTATTATTCTTTATTTTTGGCTCTCACAAACTTCCATTCCTCAAATTTCGGATCTAGCTTCGGATCCAGAGAAGCCAGCTGAATGTGTTTTACGGAGACGTCGCGTTTCCTTTAAAGCTATATTTTTCTTTCCGCGGAATGAGGTGAGGTGATAATTTTTAATCTACCTGGGAACAAATTCTTTCCACCCAGATGGTTACATATTGCTCATTTTGATTTATTCTTTCCCTTTCCGTTTTGAAGAGAGCAATAAATACGAAACAAAAACAATGTAATTTTGCATATTTATTTATTGAATCTACCGAGGGAAAGAAGTGGTTACGCAAAATGTTTGGTTTGTAAGATAATTAATGTTTACGCTATATTCGTAATTACACTTTTGTGTCGTTTCAGTTACACCTTTGTCCAGTACGTAGTATTTGATGCAGATCACAGATAAAAGATAAAAATTGTATTTTTTAAAATTAAAATAAAGCCCTTCTGCGCTTTAAAATAGGGCCACAAAAACTTGGGTTTACAAAATCCAAATTTAATCATAATTAACGTAGGAAATCTGAAATAGTAATTACACATTTCATCATTTTAATTAAATAACATTTCTTGTACAGCAAATTATCTCTTAGAAGTGGATTGTGTAAAACAATTTGGTTAGAAACCCCCTTGAAAATGTATTATTAATCGACAAAGTTCTTATAGAAATGATAAAAAATTTTAGAAGCTTAAGATATTTTTAAAATACCAATAATCAAACATTACCTGCTGTGAATATATAAGAGAAAATTCAGCAAACAATTTCAAATAAGGAAAAATTGAGCAAATAAGTTTAAATAATTTGTAATTTACTCATAAAAAAGTAAAAGTGATTCAAATATTTTTCTTTTATATTTTCAGGCAGTAACGTCTTTATCTCAGCAACTCTTTCCAATGTGATGACCAAAAAAATCTTATTGAAAAGAAAATCACTTTTGAACAGAAAAATTCATTTCTAATAAAAGGTATCTTACAAAATTTGAAAAATAATGTCTTTAATACAAAGAAAAATTATTCAAAAATTAGCAAATTCTCATTTATTTCCTGTTTCGGTGACGTGTTTAGCTGTGGGAAAAATGATCTTATGAAATAAATGTTCTCGCCCTGCTATCCAACAATGTTTCAATTATTGAAATAAACATGTAATGTGTAGTATCAATGTTTAGATTTAAATTAAATTAGTATACTATCAAAGTTTTATTTTAATCAAAATTCGATGACAGATCAATCCAGTATTAAGCAATCCAAAAACTTTCTTCAAGATTATATTTCAAATTAATTTATTATTTTAAGATTATCCTAACGAATATCAAAATCTACACAAAACAAAAATCTAATTCTATATTATCGTTGGATCCTAATGAAAATCAAAATACTATGCCATAATTTTAGAATTTTTTCTAGCAGACAGTGTGTTTCAATATTTAAAATCATTACCCATGTAACAGAATATAAATACTTTTAAGAGCTTTGGTCAAAAAGTAAAAATCTGTTTGGTACAAGAATCTTCGAAATGTGAAAATTATATAACAATTATTTTGATATTATTTGCCTTAAAAATACATTTATATGCCAAGACTTTAAGGGAGATTATGAAATATAACTTGCAACTATTATAACAGGTTAAAAACAAAATAATTAAAAACAAAAAGATGAATTTAATCTCTTTTAATCGTTGTTTACTTAATGGGACCCAGCAACTCAAATATAAATATAAAGCTTAATATTTTTAAAATAAAAAAATCTCACAAATTTATAAAATTTAAACTGCGAAATTTCTTTATTTAAAGAATCTACATTAAGCTATTTAAAAGTCCAGAATATCTGTCACATATTTTATAAAGATGCGAAATTAAACACAATTTATTATGATTACGTATATAAAAAAAAATCATTTGTACTACTATGCAGTTAAGAGAAAAGAAAAAGATACATACTTTCAGGAAACTAAAATAATTTAACTGTTTAAATGTATTCCTGTCATAAAAGATTCTAAATTAGTACGGTTAGAAATGTAGAGTAATTTACAAGTGGGAAAAAAAGAGAAACAAATTAAATTGATACTAGAATGAGCATTCAAATTTTGACGAAATAGTTTATCCTCTCTCTCTCTCTTACTGATTTTAACAACATTACAAAAAAAATTAAACATGTATTGTCCTAAGGAGATTGAACTGAAAAAATGATCAATACACAATATGAAAAAATTAAATTGAATCATCATCAATGAAGAAAAAATGCCGTAAATGTAAAGCTACATTAGACCCATACTTTTTTTCCGGCCTTCCAAAAAAAAAAAAAAAAAAACCTCAAAAGATATAATTATTATTACGGAATGAAAAATACTCGAAATTAAAATAATCAACAAATCCCTCTATTAAAATAAACTTTATTATAATTACCAATAAATACAAAATCAACTATCTGAAAAGAAAAACAAAATGCAATAAAATTAACATTGCCAATAAACAGCACCTCCTAGTTTTGAGAGAACGGGGAAAAAAAGCATTTTCTATTCAGTTGGGGCCTCGGAAAAGTCGCAGACATTGTTGTTAAGGTAAAAGATCACCCGGCGTCCGAAAAGATAGAAAGTTGGTCTGTAGGCGGGATGAATGCGTAAGAGAATCGCATGTGTTCCCGGAAATTAAAGGGATCAATGAGGTATCATCTAATGGAGGCAATGAACGAGAGAGAGCGAACGAGATAAGGAAACTCGAGGAATAAACTGAAGGAAAGATGAAGCGAAGAGAACCAATCGATGAGGTCGTAAATATGAGACTGATCGGAAGCTTTCCCATTACGTGGATTGTTTTTCCTTGGGTTTCGGTCAGAATGAGTGGCATTAACTGCAATCCGAGGAGGGAAGAAAACACTCCCCCCAACAAACCGGCAACTGGGGGTTGCGTGACAATTGCTGCCAAGTTACTTTTTGGGACAGAGTGGACCTGACAACTATAATTTCCGGCCAACTCTTATTTCCATAAATATCTTCCAGAGACAGACACCTGATTCGCTTCTTACGATCCCTTTTCCGATAAAACGAATGGAGACGCAAACAGAGGGGGAGGTTTTATGAACAAAGTTTTTGAACAGGATGCGAATGATATTCACTCCTATGCCTCAATAATAATTACTCATATGTGTCCCGGTAATTAGGACATATTTTTAACAGAAAAAATAATTAAAACGTTTCGAATGTCATTTTTTCAAGCAAAATATGAACAAAGGTACTGGAAAATACAAAGTTAACAATTATTAATTTTAAAAAAATGGCAGTATTAGTCTAGGAATCTTATAAAAATTTCTTGCTTACTAAAATACTCGAGCACATAAAATGATTAATGTAAAGAATAAATAAAAAAATAATATTAAACACTATTATTCAAAAGCTTCCTGGATTGCCCCCCCCCAGAGGGTTTGTGTGTTTAACTATAAAAAATTACCCATAAATGTCTGATTTCCAATAAGCTTTGGTTTCCGATTTCGTTTAATCCAGGTTAAGCTAATTCTTGTAATAAAAATAAGTAATTTTGAAATTGTATGCTACTTTTAAAAGTATATTTTTAATATAGAATGGGATGTAAAAAGAAGGGCGAAAATTGTATAATTCATTAATAGAAATCAATGCTTCTGATACTTATTAAATATAAATAGAATCAACACACCAAATCGCATCACAACATTAAATTAAATCCTGTAAAATACATAAATATGCAGAAAATTTGTTACTCGTTGAGCTAAAATCTGTGCATCATGCGGTGATTTAAAACTTCTCTAAAGACATTAAGCTATAAGATAAAATCTCTCTAGAATGGATAAGGGGGGGGGGGGGGGCAAAATAAGAAGCTACATTAAATCATATAAAACAATCATTGTGTGTGTGTGCTCATAATATAAAATTACTCTTCACAAATAAACGTAATTATAAACATAGAATTACAGTACCTCCTACCTCACAATTTTTTTAATTAAAATGAAAAGGACCACTTAACTCAATGTATCGTGTAAAATCTAATAGAACTACTGTTTTTGTCTTTTCAGATCGAGCAGCATCTCAATCTATGAACAAGGCCAGAAATTTACGATCCAGATCCCCAATAAGTAGGTTCCAGAGGCATCTAAGCACAAAAAGAAAAGAGAGGGCAAGGAGAAGATGCACAGAAAGAAAAGGAGAGAGAGAAAGAGAAAGATGGGGCTAAAGTTGGCATTTTCTACTGCATTAGGCTGCTAGAATTGTATTTAGTTTTTGTTTTCTCTCTCTCTCTCTCTTTTTTCTAGCTCTCGATTGGATGCATCGACTGATGCATGGTTTCAGAAAGAGTTCGTGGTTCTTTCACTAGTTTCTTTATCTTCTCCTGGCACAGAGGTGAAGTCACAATTCTTATTCCTTTCCCTTCAGGTGGCATTAGTCGAACATTCACTTATCGTTGTTTATTGCACGCGCCATGATGGATCACGATGAGCGCAAAAGTTAAAACCGTGTCTAACATCCCAGAGGAGGTGGAAATAAATCATGCGATAAAACAGAAATAGGCATACACGATTAATTTCACATTCGACATGATTTGAACACACTGGAAAACTATCAATCTTTTAAAAAGAAAGATGGGTAACCAATTGCATTATTTGTTGTTCATACAAACCACGATTTCTGGCATCAGAGTGTATATTGCCATGGTTAAGCTGAATATTATTATTCTTTTATGTCACTTTTTGACAAATATTTAATGCAGTTCATATAAAACCTTTTAAATTGTATGTATTTCATTTCTAGCGACGAAATTGCTACAAACGTAAATATAAAAATTTATTATAATATATATATATATACTACCGATATATCGAACTTTTCAAGAAAAGGGAAGGAAAATAAGAAAAATGAAAAACTAAAATATAGCATCTTAGTGAGCCCATTTTGTTTTTACTAATCTTATCCGAACCAATGGTCTAAATCAGATCCATGAGCCTCAAAATACTCAATAAGTCAAAGACAAGAGGGAGACGCTTGGTCAAGTCCTCCTTGGTCAAGATTAATGAGCCTATTCATTCAGTTATTCACAATTAGTCAATATTAATGAATGAGCCCATTCATTGGTATTGACTGTTTGTTCATAAACGTCGCACTAACAAAGCAATACGAGAGCTATTGATGACGGACCTTGTAACTTTCAAAAACGATCAGGTGACGAAGACGACAACTTAGCTGGTCCCCACTCGCCAAACTTCCACATCAAGCCAACGCGAAAATTTTGTGCCTTGACAGAATGCTTCGTTAGAGGTTATTAAATATTTTATATTTCTAGATACCAATAAAACTTTAATATGTGTCAAAACAAAAAAAAGAGTGATTAATTTTTAACCCAGTATGTTGTACTAATGGGACCAAAGTCGGTCCAGGACATGGAAAATTAAAATAAAATGGGGGAAAGTAAATAAAATAAAATGAGTCGGAATCACACATATTTACAAAAGATAAAAATATCTACTCGGTGAATAACAGAAATTCGCTTTAAGATGAGTGATGGGAGTGATTGTTCATTAACATCGCACCGATGAGAAACAAGGATTATTGGCAACGGACCTCGCAATTTTGGGCGAGGACGACATCTGAGCTACCCCTCCCTCTTCAAACCTCCACACTCTGCCAACGGAAGGACTTGGGATCTCGAACAGATTTAACCACGCCACATGGTGGGCATCAAATAAATATTTGTATGTAAATTTGCATATTACTTCTCATAATTTTTTTTTAAAAAAAATACTTCTAGCACACCTATCCAGGTTATTCGGTGATTCGAGTTACAGGGGCCCGACTTAACGATGTTCTACCAGTAAAACCTCATTAAGTCAGATTAAGTGGGACCAGGGCAGGTCGGATGAATCGAAAGTGCGGATTAACCGGAGAATGGAAAAAATGAAATAAAATAATACAGAAAATCATCTATATTCTGAATATATCGAGTATGAATTACATTTACAAAATATAAAGAGGTCTACTTTGTGAAGAATAGTACAGCTCTTAAAGTTGTTTTATTACATTTATCATTGTGACTATGTTGTTGTTATTTGTTATTGCTGATAAGACGTGCAATTATGGGTTTAGTACACTGCACAGAGTATTTGTTGAGCCCCCCCATTCCCACTTTCTCTTTCTACATGCGTAGCTGTTTGAAGGTTTCAGGAAAGAAAATATTTTTTTCCAAAATATATGGATAAAACAGATAAATGTTATTATGTAGATTTGCATATCACTTTCAAATTTAAAAAACAAAATTCTTCCATCAGACCGATCCTTATTATCCGGAGATCCGTCCAACTTAACCATTCTCTACAATTGCAGTGGTATGCATTAACAAAATTCATCGCTATGTGACTTTTCACATAATTTTTTTTCCTTGAAACAAATGCCTGTTGTGCTTAGCAATGCTTAAATTTTCAAGAGCTCAGTAGATCATCATTAATTAAAAACCTCACTGGAGTTACATAAAGGTTTACAAGCAACTTTCTCACAATCAGATGACATCAATGATGTATGTACTAATATGTCAATAGGACTTCATTCCTATCCTCCCCCAACAAATGCCTGTTATGCAAGTACGCGTTGAACGAAATATTTAAAAAAAATTCAGTTCTATAACGCGGAAAAATATCTATTCATTTATTAGTTAAATACTTTGTATCCCGCTTGGTTGTCTCATATCGAAATAAATATTTTTTTTTAAAAAAACGAGTATTTAAATGTTTTTACAGTCTTTTTTCTTTTCTTTTATAATAACTCTTCGGGAATTCAATAAATTCAAACAAGAAATAAAATAAACGCTTGTGATTTGCTATTATTTTATTTAAATTATCAATAATATTACAAGACATTGCAATTGATCTATTGTGTTCATTAAATAAGTGTTTATAAACTTACTATTATCCTGTGTCCTCCACTTTTAGGAACTGACTGTCTAATCAACAAAAAACGGTACTTACAACTACACAGCCTGAAGGGCTAAAATTCTCAATGGAGAGGACACTCAGGATAAGTTCGAAAGTAGTATTTATACTAACCCAAACGATCAAACTGAGACTGAAAAGGATTCGTATTATTCTGAATTTTTTAAAGTAAGTAATTACTGTTTTATTTATCTTTATCATGATCATTATATGGTTAATTGTATGCTGTGATTTTTATGTGTTACTAATTTTATTAATGCTTAATTGTAAGATTTTAGAGTTCATGATAAAATCACAATGAACTATTCCGATAGATTTCCTCAGAGAAAAAACAAGCGAAAAGTACGTAAAAAGAGAACGGAGTATGTTGAGTGATTTCACATTTTAGCATTTAATTAATGGTACAATAATTTCACAAAATACAAATCTGTATAAAATCATCGTTTCGCTATTTTGTGTATTTATGTGCCTTTAACCAATTCTAAGGATAAAATATCTCCCCAGATCGTACAGGGAGTAACAGTAGGTATAAAACCTAAAATAACGAATAAGACATACTAAGAATACGTGTGAATATCTGCTATACTGCCGCGTCATCTATTAGCGTTTCCTGTAACTACTCAAAGAAAAAATAAATGTCTTTTCCATGAGCATAACACTGAATTCGAAGTGGTTCTTAAGCAAAGCATATATTAAAATAAAATTTGAGAATAAAAACTTATTTTAAAAATTTTAAGTGAGATTTTTTCTTTCATTTTTTAAAAATCAATGCTAAGTGCAGGAAAATTTTTATGCTAAATTGCGCAATATCGCTCAGCATTCTCACCGCGCCCTCTATTTTCAGATCCGAGAACTACTAACCTGTACAATAACATGTTTCGTTTTAATGATAAGGCACAAGTTAGTGCATATCATTAGAATGAGACATTACCCATAAGAATTTAAACCTGAATTTAAATCCATATTTTGATAATTTTTTTTCGGTAAAAAACTTTGAATAATGTTGAGCTTTTTTCCAAAACATTCACTCTCAACTGCTATTTCTTGATTTGCAAGGTGTAATTGAAATGGTATTCTGATATATGAACGAGATATGTATCGCAGAATATAAGGTAGAATTTTTAAAAATTAATTGGAGATCAGAAATAACGTGTTCGATACAAGGCGTTTAGTGAGAACGTTACCAACAACAACAAAATGAATAAAAATAAAATGTCCTAAAGTATTTCACTTTATACATAAATTCAAATATCTATGAGAATGTTTTTTCAAATACGGAAGGGGATATTTTTTGAAAAGATGAAGGAAAAAAAAAAAAAACTGCATGAAAAACGTAACATTTCTACATTTGTTGTTAATTATTAAATTAATCATAATGCTATTCGCCTTTTGGTTATTTGATCCACGAATGGAGATTCCGTATTTAAAAGATTCATGCAGCTCTTATGATTTTTAAGATTTTCTTATCCTCGAGAAAAAATTCATTAAATTTCCTGTCATATTTGATACAAATACACGTTATGAACGTTTTAAGACATAGAAAATTTATAAATCTAAAGACAGCAAATGGATGAATTCAATACTATCTAAAACTTAACAAACGACACATTAAAGCAAATATAAAACATTGCATTAATATAGATTTCTTGTTATTGATTGTTTATAATTAACATTTTAAATGCCACCTGTGAACAATAATAATTGAAATTATGATATTGTTAGAAAATTGAGTATCCTATTTCTCGTATAATTTTGTCATCATTTTACCAGAAATGGTATTGAAAAACAATATTCACATTCCTTATTTTAGTTTTTAATATGGTTCTTTTAAATCTCAGCAAATTAATAACAAAATTAAAAAAAAAAAATACTTTTATTTAACTCATTCAAATACGAATGCTTCAGAAAAGAGAACTAAGCAATTTAAATAAAAAAAAATGCTTCAAAAAATCAGAAAAATTTAATCAACATCCTTTAAGTATATTCAGTTTAACTACAAAAAAAAAAAAAAAAAAAAGAAAGAAAGAAAGAAAAAGGTTTCAAATTTAAATATTTATTATGGCCATTATATAAAGTATTATAATTCGAATTTCAAAGTTATTTTCATCTAACATACTTTTCGAGCTTAAATAGCATTTGCTATCTATTTGCTAAGAAGACAAACTTTTGAAACACCTTATTTATGATTAAAAAAAGAATTTTTTTATCATTGCTATCATCGTTATTTATCATTGTTAGCTTTTTACAAATATATTCATATAATGTGCGTACTTTTCATTAATCCTTTATGTAATTTCCTTTTATCAACCACATTTGGGCGTATTTTATAGGTCGAATAAGCATTACAACAAAAATGTTTGTTTTTAAATAAATTGCGGGCATTTTCTTTTACAGCCCAATAACAGGAGAGAGAGAGAGAATTGATGTGATAATATAACTACGTAACAGGAAATACATGACAATAATGCAGATTTTCTGTATAATCAATACAGGAATACGACTAAATTACAACATATTTACTAAACGTAATAAAATATCAATATCATTCATTCTATTTTTAAGATTATAAAATATCAATATTATTCAATCTATTTTTATGATTCCAATATTACCAGAAGAATGAATTAAAAAAAAACTCAAATGAAAACAATAATTATGTTTTTTATCATATTTGTACGGAAAATTTTATTAAGAGGACAATACTTATAGAACATTTATTTTAAGTTAGCAATATTCTTTAAAACTTTTTCTAAATATCTCTAGGTTTTATCTGTATATGTCATTGTGTAATAACCCATATGATTGAATTTCTCATGTATTACTTTAAATGTTTCATGCATTTTATAATAATTTTGTAAAAAAAAAACTTAACTTTTTCGTATACATAAAAAAGGAGTATATTCTGTATATATACTAAGGGAATATATTTCAAAACGATTGCATTACAATAACTTTACTTTGCGCCATATAATATTATTATTATCAGTATTATCGAAAACAAAACATTTTAAAGGTTTTTCTGAAATACATCCATGGTTAATTTGTATATAGTTGTATAACAATTATTTATAATGTGTAGTAACTAATGTGTTTATTAAGATATTTTTAATGAGAATGTAACTTTTCTGTAAGAAGTTGTAAAGAAACTAAGAAATAAAAACTTCTATTATTTCCTTTATTTTTTTGTCATTTAAATATTTTCGAAAGAATAAATGTGACATTTTCGACATTTTAAAAGTTTATAAAAAATCAAATATTTAGGATGAATTTTAAGTACTTTTTATGAATACGAATGCTACAGTTAAAATTAATCATCATTGTCAGACATCTCTGAATATGTCCTATCTCAATTCCCTAAAATTGATCCCTCACCATTCTTGATTAAGTATAAATGTACATGTTTCATTTTTTTTTTATTTAAAAAAAAATATCACTTGTTTTTCAGAAAAATTCCGGTCGAAAATGTCAGTGTAAGCTACCATAATTCAGTAATTCTAAAAGAATTGAAATTAGGACATATTTACGAAAATAATATACTTAAATAAATTGACATACCTTAAGATTTTGTACGCATACGATAATAACTTTAATGTTTATTTTTCGAATAATTTTTCAAAATTTATTAGAAAATGGTACAATACTATAATCCATAATTACGTGAAATTTCTCTGGAATTAGCAGACACACACATATATATATTAAAAGACACAGTTCAAATAACCATTGTATTTTTCAAAGTAATTCCTCGCATACAAATAATAAATAACAGTTTGTCACAAATAATTCTAACACCTAATTATCTAAACACAAGGATAGTTAAAAAATCTATATTCTTAAATAATGCACATATTTAAAAATAATTATTTATATCAACAATAGAATAATTTTGAACCTATTAGCCATTTTTGCAATAATCTGTCTTTTGAGACTTTTTAAATCGTTTTCCCCCTAGCTATCTCTGTATGTGTGTATATATATGTATATAAATATTTAGATCTGTAATATAAAAAATCTGAATCTATGCAATCAGTTTTACAAACAACTTTTTTCTTTTTCCTTCTGTGAACTTCACAATATCAGCGTATTTTTAATATTATAACATATTTTAAGGTAAAAAATTTTTTTAAAAAATAAATATTTATTTTTAAATTCCACACACAAACACTATATATGTATTCTCTACATAGTTTTATTTAAAAAAAAATAAATTCTGTCGTGCAAACAGCAAGATAACTTTTACTAATATAATTAATTGGGAATACATAGCTTTTTCAGTATCGATTAATTTTCATTCTTGTAATATAAAAATGAAATTGATGAGCTTCGTACAATTTACCTATTAAAAAAACATCGTCCATGATATTCATAAACACAAACTATTATATTCATGTAAAAGTTTTCTATATTTTTTAGAAATTTAACTGTGTGAGTGTGTAAATATTATAAATATGAACAAATTATATTGAAATTTATTCTACTGAAAACCATCTTTATCTGGCCAATTGGAATCACTCTAATTAAAGAATACATTTCGCATTTATTGAAATACAAAATGCAGTGGGTTACCGCTTTCACTCCAATTAGTGATGATAACAGTATGTTCCTAAACTGCATTATGTGAATTAATTTTTTTTATATGTAAGATCTAAAATTACTTCAAGATTCCCAACATAACTGTAAAAAATATTAAGGTATAAAATATATTGTATTATTTATCCACAAAAAAAAAAAAACTAAATATATAACAGTAGTGTAGAAAATAAGGCATTTAAGTGAGTCTACAATTTTCATTTCTTCTATATAATTTACACACATGCAATACGTTATCATTTGCTAAAGTATCAGTCAAACAAATACTTTGCATAAATTTCTATAGCGAGCTTTATTTGAATTAACTGTATGTATTTGAATAACTATATGTAAAAAATGCATAAAAAATTAAACTATCATAATACACATCTCAGTAATCAATTGCAGATATCTATACAAGCAATTGTGTAAATGCATACGTATTCGTTAATTACGTGATTAAACATTCCTGAAATATAATTGCTGCAGTCAAATCATCTTAAACTCTTCCGAAAAAGTGTAGAATTTGAATCGCAAGTTTTAACGAAATGCATACAAATATATCAATATTTAAGGATATAAGTTGGAATAATATATCAATATTTTGAAAAAATAATATTTTTACATAAGATGATAAAATCGACAGGCTGCATTTAAAAATTTGATTAATCTATTAAGTTATTATTAATAATGCAAATGTTTTTTTTTCATTATAATATATATATATATATAATTACAGCGAGAAAAGAGTTATTTTTTTTAAAAAAAAGGGGTTGATGCCTAAATTTCTCTAGATTTGATAAGTCATAGGAAAAAGGGTTTTTTATACACATAATAAATATTTCACCATAAAATAAATATTTCTAAAAACGAGGATAATTTTCAAAACTATTTACTAAATTTGTCTGCCTTACATAAATATAGAAATAATAGTAAGAATAATAATGGAAAATAAATATAGTAAGAAGGGAACTGATTGGAATTATAAATACACAGAAATTAACAATCTCTACATACATAATTTATCGAATCACGAAATTACATATATTTCGAATAATATACATTCTTTTGATAAAAATAAAATATTGGAAAGTATAAAGTAATACTTTCCTAATAAATGCGCAAACATAATAGCGTATTTTAAGACCTTGTATTAGTTACCAATTTTATACACAGACACATAATTACACATACCTTTATTTTATTATCTCTGTAAAAAATACTATCTGCTATATATATTGAAGAAATGTTCGCTTTCGCGTTGAACATATCTTTTCTTCAAATAAAAAAAAAAATAATTGTACTTTTTATCAAAACAATTTTAAAAAATTCATTTTTATGCCCAAGTAAACAGAGAGAACAATATTTACTTGAAATTCTACGCTCACACAAGCATTCCCTATTTAAAACTCAAATTAAACTTTTTTGAGCATTTCTAAATCAAATTATATTTTAAAAATAATAAAATATGCAATTATATGCAATATTAAATTAATTCAAATTTAGTGAAAATGTGGCAGAAATACCCCATCTTTTATCATTACATTTAATACAGTAAAAAGCTACTGAATCAATCTTAAATAATAAATAAAATTATTTTAACCAATAAGCTTCCATATAATAACTTATATTGATGGCAATATTTATTTCAGCTGAATCCTCAATTAATAAAAATCAAGAGTAGATAACCAATGACCCAGAAAAAAATGAATTAGAAATGCCCAGAAGTGAAGCTACATTGTTATATTTAAGATGGTAAGCCTTTTACAGATCGAAAATCAATACTAAAATATAAAAGTGAAAATCAGAGCTCAAATATATTTTAAAACAAATATATTACTGAAACGAAAGCCATGTCCGATTTCTTAAGTTTGAATTGAAATTACTTAATATTTAAAGCTAGATTGATAATTTTCCGAATTCATAAAAATATTTACAATATCCTCCGCTTTAAGCAATTATTAAGATTTATTACCTCAAAAAAAAAAATCCTTTTTTCCACATAAGTATTTAAAACAATTTCTGAGAATCTAACCATCTTATTAATACATTACTTTTAGTTAAACAAGCACTAGGGTAATAGAAGTCAAACCTCAATAAAAAAGCATAAACTCCGTTCCATCTTGGAGGGAAAAACTTTCTTATTGAAAAATACGTTATTGAATTGAGATTTTAAAACCCATAGCAGGAATATCAAATTTTTTACCGTTCCGAAAAACGGACGGAAATAAGCTTAAGATTAACTTATAGGACAATCTTTTGGTGATTGATTAAGGAAGAAAAAAAAAATTTAACTAAAGTAAACAGGGGGGGGGGGGAGAGAAATCGAAGTGCTAATCTTATTTTTTTAAAAAAAAAATTCTAATCATAACTTTATTACCTCCAAGGTAAACATACAGATGTTAATGATCTATAATGATGCATTTTAGATAAACTGGCGAAATGTTAGTTAAGTTTTCAAAACACCCACTGTATTCATTTTTCTCTTTTTAATACAGTGAGTAACATTGAAAACTTGGAGGAAAGAAAAATACTTAAACTGCACGTTTTAATTCATCCTTTTACTTCAAGAGAAATTGTTCTTTAAAGAAAAATGTCAAGTTTCACACAAATAATTTTCTTATAGATATTAATGCATATTAAACAGATGTAATTATCTTTCTTTCTTTCGAGTGTATATGAATATTCTGTCCAAGTCAAAGTAAGCAAATATTTTAGATACAAACTCATAAACGTATATTTACCGTCAAAAATCAGCTATGTAAATAAAGTGTCATCAGTGTTGATGAACATTATATCATGATCTTTCACACAATCACACAAATAAGTGTATTTTTTTTTAATTTAAAGTCATGATTGCTAGATTTTTAAGTGCATGCTTTTTCCCACAATAAATATTATTTCAAAGCTAATGGGAAAATTATAAATAAAAAATGTATAAGCCGTTTTCTTATTCCAGTCCAGTAATATCCACGTAATCTGTTTAATATTACTTTCATAGCTCCTTGTTCATAATTCGCCATATTTTCTGGCACGTGTTGCTGTGAATATTAATTTCGTGGTGCGTAACAGTTAGTAAGCTATTTTTTCCCCTATAAATTTTTATTAACATACTTGAATTTTAGTTAGGATTTACCCTGAACCCAGCAATAGAGTCCGATTTTTTAGCCACCAAAGGAGCTATTATTTTAGTTAACTCGTAGTTGATCAATTTTCAAAAATTTATCTTGTTTTTCGTATATTTTGATGTCTGCTTTCACCAGTAGGGAACTTAATTTTCGAAAATACGTCATAATAAATTTCTCCTGAATTTTTGATTGGATTGAAGTGAAACAAATATAAAAATTGAGTATGTTATTTACTTATCGATTCATGCATTACCTAAAATCACATGTCAACAGGAATTGGGATATGACTGAAAATGAATAACATTATTCAGAATTTTAAGACAGCTGTGAGGCAGCTATCTTTTTTTTTAGCCACCTTAGAGACTATTGTTCTAGATGGATCACTTTTGGCGTAAAAGATCACATTTCAATTTTTTATCGTTTGCTTCAATTTTAATTACATTTAGCTAAAATATATTCAATTTAGTAATTTATCGCTTACTTTAATTTAAGTATCGGAAAATTTTACTATTGTCCATTTGTCAATATTAGATAGTTTACTTTAATTCTTATACATAATTATATATAAGAAAAACGCACCTTGAGTGGCAAAATCTGTTCTTTGCAAAACCTTGCATAGAACTTTTGTATATTTCTTTTTTCTAAAGTAAAGGGAACTGTTATTATGGAACTGCTCACAAAATTGTTCCATTGTTATATGAAAATAATCTCTTTACCCATAGATCCAAAGCTACGTGTTCATATTTTCTGTTCCATTTTACTTAGCTGAGAATTTCAATTTTGTGATGCTAGAGATTTTTTTAGGTTTTCTTTTCCCCTTTAAAAGTCTTAAACAGAAACATTACACAAAATTTTACTCAAAGATTCTGTACATATTTTTAATTAAGATATCTTTACCTTGTGCAAGATTCCGGAAGTCAAATGAACTGTTAATATTAAGTCATACACAATGTATGAGAGTTGTCCTACTGAAAACAATCAAAAAGTTTCTTAAAATTTAAAACAGAATCTGGCATAAACTTTTCAAGTGAACATAAACGACCTAAATAATTACATAATTATTATAATCAATATATTTTGCAAATTTATTTAACTTATTTGCGATAGCTTATTAATGTCGAACTGATAATGAACACGAGGGCTATTGGGGATGGACCTCGTAATTTTGAACCTAGGACAAGTGACGAGGACGACATCTGAGCTGGCACTTCCTTATTCAAACTTTCACGCTACAACGCGGGAGGACTCGGAACCTCGACCAGATTTAACTTGCATCAGAGCCGCTACACGGCGGTCCTAAGTGTCATCAGGGCCCACGACCGAGGCCCTTAAACCCACGACTCCACGAAAACAACGCCGGCCGTCAATCCGCGATCATGAACACAATATTACCGCTGCCAAGATTTCACTTACTTATAACGCATGCTAAAAAATTCATTTATGTCCATTTCATGAAATGTTTTCTAGAAAAAGAAAATGTTCCATCTGTATTATTACAAAATGAACTGTTTTATAAACTTGAAGAACTGTAGTCTATTGTGATCTTTTTACTAAATTTCTTTAGCTTTATCTCTATAAAACATTTTACAGCAATGAATCAGAGAGAGCAAATTGCGATAATTTTAATGCTGTATTTTAATAATGTAATTTAATTTTTTTAAAAATGTATAGCGATTTCATTATCAAATAAATTCAAAAGTTTGATTAATAACATACTGTGATTATAATATTATTTTACATAAATTACATATAAAACAGACATTATTACCATCTGTGGTTTTAAAAATATTTTTTCATCATGTGGAGAGTTGCTTCTAAAAAGCGTTATCTGATCCTAACTTCTTGATTAATTACGAGCGCATAATCACAAATTTTCCATTTAATCGGTTTAGTTGAAATCACTAAAATGATTAGCTATATTGGGAGAAAAAATTGTAAGCATTTTGTCCCTCTAGTATATCTTAGAAATAAAAAAAAAAAAAATCATATGCAACGGAATTTTTACTAATATTCTTCAAAACAAATTTGCTAAACAGTCCCAATATTTTGATAATAAGCAACATTTGGGAGACATTTACATTTCAAAAGATATTGCAAAATTATTTTAAGGAGACAGCAGCTTTATGTGTGATATATATAAAAATTAATACATGAATTTATTTGAAATAATGTCATTCACAGCAATCAGGTTCATGGTTCATCTAAAAAATACTATAACAATGAATATGAAAAATTTGCCCAATCCACATAGTGTGTAATAATGCTTTTTCATTTTAATTGTAGAAAATAACAGTTAATTTCTTTTCCATCAAAATTATAATAGTTTGACAAAGATTTTGATAAAAAGTTTGCTTCAATAATATACTTTAATAATATTGTTTTAAAATAATTACCTAAACATAGATATCACTAATCGTATAATCTGCATAAGGAAAAGTGCTTCTAAAAACTTGTACTTCACCTCCATTACTCTCCGATTAATTCAGCAATTATACCTACATATTTCCAATTTAATTGTTTAGATGAAATCTCTTATTGAATACCGAAATTGTCGATGGGTGGAGATTTTATGCACTCATGCGCATTTCTTTAAAAAAAGACAAAACATAATTTTTAGCTAGAGAAAAAGATATTCAGTTTTGATTATCAAAACTGAATATTTTAATAATCAAAGAAAAAAAAATTATCCGAAATTCACTTTAACATGTACTGGCGTTTTTTTAAAAAATTTGTTTCTGTTAAGCTCTTGAAAAAGTAGAATTATTCAAAATGAATATTAATTAGCGTAGAATAAGCTTCTGAGACCCAGGCTCCACATAAGCAATTATTATCAAGAAAAGAAAATGCCTCCTTAAAATCCCTAAGGAACCTTTATTTTTACTAGCAAAACATTAAGTACAAAAAAAAAGCAGACGATTCTGCATAAAAATCAATTATGAAATAAAATTTAGAGCAAAAAATAAATTACTGAATTAAATATGTCTTAAGGTAAATGTATTTTCAGCAAACTAAATTATAATGTCAATCTTTTGAACTCAACACCAAATATATTTTATTCTATGCCCATGCATTTTTGTTTACGCCATTTTCTCAAATAATATATATAACATTTCGAAAGAATTTGTTATTCAGCTTAATATCTTGCAGGACTATTTTTGTAATATTTTTTGAAGCACTAAAAGCTTTAAATTCAGCTTTAAAACTTATTCTTTTTAAAAATTAATTCCAGAATTTATTTCTATCAGTTCAAAAGTTTTATTTCAGTAAGAAACAATAAAATAATGGATCGTTTGCATTACTTTGATAGATATATTTTCATAACAAAAATAAAAATAACAGTTTTTGTACAAAAATCATAACTACGGAGATAAAAAATTAAATAAAAATTTTGCCTAAATAATTCACTTTAATATTTGTTCTTTTTAATGAATTACCTGAAAATATATATAACTGTTTGTGTTTCAAAAAAAAAAAAAATTCCTCAAAAGGAGAAATACTTCTAAAAATCGTTATATCACCTTCTTTACTCTAATTCAACCATTGTATACACATATTTCCAATTCAATCCGTTTCGTTGAAATCATTTTAATGATTAGTTAAATTTCAAATTCGAGGGGGAAATTTATGCATTGCAGCACATTTTAGAATTTAAAAAAATCGATCATATTTTAGTAAGAAGTTTTTTGTAAAAATAATTCACTAACGGTTTTGATTTTTGAAAAATTATTATTCGTGCTTGAAATATTGCATGAATTTTTCCAATCTTGTTTGGGATTTATTTTAAACAATTCAACGGTTTTATTTTCGTAATAAAAACACTATAGCAATGGATCAGAGAGAAATCATATTTTTAATAATTTTTCACACTAAAAGTAAAAATAACGGTTTATTTTTTAACAAAAATAATTAGTTTGTTATAAAATAAGTTTTAATCATTTTTGCCTAAATAATTTATTTAAATAATTTTATTTTAAATAAATTACCTATAAAACAGATATCACCGCCGGTGTTTCAAAAAAATTTGTTTTTGAAAAGATTGGAAATGCATAAGCAATGCTTCTAAGACATCATCTCACCTTCTATCGATGATCAATTCAGTAATTTATATCCACATATTTCCATTTAAATCTTTGTTTAAATTATTTTAAGAGTGTAAACTAAACTGTCAATTTTCAGAAATTTTTTTATCAATTTCTGCGCATAAGCACATCTTGGAATTTTTTTTTTTAAAGAAAAATGGAGCAGAATCGTTAGCTATTTCTAGTAATCAACAACTTTTTTTGAAGACATAATTTCGCATAAGATTCTGCATAGCTATTTTTCTTTTCATTCTTTCTTCCGCATTCTCTCCCCCCAAATACTCTGTTTTCAAACTTTGTGTTCATTTTTTTCTTGTAAGACAAAACTGTAATTTTATATAATTTCATTTACAATTTAAATAAAAAAAAAAAAACTAGCCCAGAAGCAAATGTAATTTTAAATAAATTAATAAAGAAGTTTTATAATTAACATAGCAACAAAATTATGTAAGAAAAATAACATAGTAGAATATTTAAACGTAAAATTTTATATTATCAAAGAATCTACTTATTTGAATTTTATAAATAATTATTGCATATTTACATGCATATTTCATTCAAAAATTATGAAATAAAATACAAAATAGATTTACCAAATGCTAATAACCGTATTAAAATAAAATCAGATATTATTTTATTATCATGGCTTCATCGATTAAAGAAATTAAAATAAATATCTACTTTAAGTAAAATTCCCATCCTATTTCGTATCAACATGAGACTATTTTATTCAGAACAATTTTTGAGTTATATCGATCACAAGCATTGTAAAATACAAAAAGAAATTCTATTTCATAATATGAATGGAATTGATAAATGAATTAACAAACTCTCTTTTGTTAATTAATATAATTTCTCGTATATGAAACAAAAGCAATAATTTTTAACAGCAGCTCTAGTGAAAAAAGTTAGTTATATATACACATATATTTTTAAAAAAGAACCTTTAGCAAAGCTAAAATGCGTTAAAATATGTAACACAATTAATTGAATTAGGGAAGAATGACTGTTTTTATATAAAAACAGTATTGCCACAAAAAATATATATGTTTTGTGTGGGAAATATTGTTTTTTAAAATTTTAATAATTTAGATGTATACTGTGTGAGATCTGAAACGTGATTTTCTTTGTAAACTCTCCAAAAACTAAATATGCATATTATAACTTAACATTTGTAAGCTAAGATCTGGAAGTCACATAAATATCTAATCGAAAATTTCTGATTTAGAAATATTTATTAATTAAACAGCTTTCAAATTTAGGAATCAAGAAGTAAATATCTTTCAATAATGTTTTTACAATTGAATTCATTCTACATTTTTTTTTTTTTTTTTTTGTAAAAAACATTGAGGTTTAAAAATATTATACTCGCTATATACACTAACAAAAAATATAATACATATAAATATTACAATAAAATAATATAACATCCAAAAATAGCTCTTAAAACTTATAGACAGCTCTTATATAATATTTTGTACCATTCTAGAATTTTTTTTCACGCATAACAGTCTGTAATTTTAATGACCTTGAAGAAAAAACAATTTAAAACTCGTTTTCCATCCTTGAAACAAATTCCTTCCTTGAGAACTGATAACAGGGTTATCAGGACTGCAGAACAATAGTTTCAAGCAAGCACTGAACCCTTTATCGGCAGATTTATCATGCGAACTGTAATTGAAACTGTACTTCCTATTCCAGGGTTCTTAAACAGATAAATGTTGACATTCAGCCTCATTGTAATAAGCGTTTCACAACTGCAGTATAAGATTAGAGCATCAACCAATCGTCGGAAAAACAGGTTCTCCCCTTCAGCCAGCAGCCAATAAAAATACACAATGACACATTAGCGTCAGAGTCTGGGCGTCTCTTGAGTTACGATAGGACTATCGTTGACGATTTTAATAAATCATTCCTAACCTTCTTTAAAGCACGAATATAAAAAATTGAATTGTTTCTCTAGATGTGTTTAACTCTTTTCTTATAAAGAAAAGTTTATGCTTTCAGATTACGTTTTTGACTTTTTATTGTCATAACAAATTGCTGTGTATTCGTTAAAAACTTGTTTGAGCGATAATGATTTGATAAAATATGTGTCAACAGAGAGAGCTCGGCGTTTTTATAGGGTGAAAAGCATCGGGTTTGACGAATGAGTTAGAAGCTGCATTAACTTTCCATGTTTGTATTGTATTAAAGAGAAATCAACCTGGGGAGATTTTTTTTTTTTAATTCGTTGATTTTTTTTTGTTTTGTTTTTGTTTATCTTGCATGATTGTTTCTAAACTTATAAAATTAATATCTTTGTCAATATTCAGTGTAAAAAAAAAGAGCTAAAATTTGATAATAGTTCAACGACAGAAATTTACTCTGTAAATATAGAAACGTTATTTGAAGAATATATGGTTGGATAATCGAATAACAAAATAAATTAATAAAATATGGTTTTTAATAATTAATTATAATAGGGGTTAATTATGGTAGGTGAACAATAAAATTAATTATAAATAAGTAAAAAATAGGAAACATTCAAAAGAACGTTTTTGAACATTGTTTAAAAATAGTTAAGAGAAAAAAAATCACAATTCGTAAAGCAGACAATATGGGCCAACTTGAAAGTTTCAGTTTCAAAATACTCTACTTCAATTACATTTTCTAATATTTCTCAAAATAACTTAGAGCAATTATCAGAAATTACTTCTTAAAAATCTTAAATTTTATTACTACGGAAATTGAACGAACTTAATTTTAAAAGCGGGTAATTTGCGTAAAACTGCATATTTTGAACTTTTTCAACAGATATATGTGCACAACATTAAAATATTTGCTATAAATATTCTTATTTAAAAATTATTCTCTGTAATATATTTCTTTAAAAAAAATTAAATTAAAATTAATATATATTGGTTACTTAAGTATTGAAAAAGTCCTAAACATTATTTATTACAATTCCTTGAATCAAATTTCGTGCTAGCCAACGCGTCAACTACAAAAAATATCACAGAAACTTAATTGATTTTTAGATGGTCTCTGTTCATGATTGACTTTAAAGAAGCATATCCAATGACGGGATAATTTTTTTTTTTTAATAAGAGGGGAAACATTCGTTGTTATTCGATTGATTGAAATAAATGGGCACATGTATCCCACAAAATTTGTCATACTAATGTCACGAAATTGATACTTCCCGTTCTTTTTTTCTTCTCATCGGTTACGAATACATAAAATGCGCAGCATGAATTGAGCTGAATACAGCTTTAGAATAAAGAAGGATTTAAATTTCAGAACGCACTCAATCAAGTTAGATTAATGTTAATTTCCATCCTTATTCCTATCAAACGTGTAGTTCGTAAAGAACCAGCATCAGATATCAAAAAGCCATCAAATTTCAAGAAAAGTGAGATGAAAAAAATCGTACCACTTCCCAGAAAGCCTTTCCAACAAGCAATCCATTGAAGAAAACGAAGCTGAGAAATCCTGAGAAAGGAGACACAGATGTTACTGTAGTATAGGAGTTGAAAGGAAAGAAAGTAACACACTCGAGAGCTCGATGGATACACGCAGAAAGAGCGTCACGTGAGAACGCGCATAACACCAAGTGTCATATTGCAGAAGGACATGCAAACAGACATTCCCTTTTTCTCCTTTGGTCTCATCCTCAGGATAAAACACTCCCTTCCAGACATAAATTCCTACGATCCGTCTAATTTATGGATGTCGGCTACAGCTGCTGTTAAGATTTGAGGACCCGTGTTTTTCAGCGGATAAAAAGGCTGTTAATGTGTCAGCACCCTACTACCACTTTTTAAGAACACGCAGCGGATATCTTTTATGAAGCCGAAGAAAAACTTTGTCATCTCTTCTTCATAAAGCGTGAAATAAATAATGCATTCTTTCACAATTAATAGAACGAACGCTGTTCCGTTGAGAAAATACACAAAAAGAAATACATCGTCGTATGGTAATTAATTAAAATTAACTACCTACGATGGGACGTAGGTTCATGGAGGTCCATGTTTGTTTAAATTTAAATTAATTTTTGTAAATTGCCACTCAATGTCTTGGATAAAATTCCAAGGAAAAAGTAAGTGAATAAAATTACGTAGAAAAAATTATTTTAACAATAATCTATTAAATTATGAAAAAAAAAAAAAGGTTATTGACCTTTCTTGCTTTATGCTGTCAGTGATAGTCAAGTAAAGGTAACGACCGAATCTCAGATGGAAGTTTCCTTTCGGATTCCTTCTTTTATTACTGTTCCTTTCATTTTATTTACGCACATGTGAAACAAAATTACGATGTTAAAAACGAAATTTTATTAAAATAATAAGAATAGATAGTAATGTATCAATTTCTTGTTCAGCTCGTGAGATAGTTCCTCCCACTTTATTTTAAGAACGTAACAGTAAATTTTATACATATATATGCATGTATGCATAATATTATAAACAATAATGAATTTGTATTTAATTATGTAAAAATTTTCAAAAAAAAAATATTTCTTAAAAACCTTTTAATGTGAATATTATTGTTACTTATTTCTAATTAGAAATGAAATTACTATGAAAAATTTTGATATCACACATATACAACTAATAGCTCTATAATTTCTAGTAACATTTACTAGAGAAAAAAATAAATGCGATAATTAGGTGTCACTGTGCTGTGCTCAGTTAAAAAATTATTTAATTTTTTCTCCTCATCAAAATACAAGGGGCCAGTGAAATCTTATTACGAAACACCTATTAAGAGCATCACCTTGTAAGTATATATTTTAAAATTTTGTCATTTATGTGGATGAAAAAGCAATTCGGTTTTAAAGCTCCGGCTAATCTAAAAATACAGTTATTCTATTAAGACATCATTCTGAATAGAAAGAACTTTTGAAAAAAGAAATTCCATTTTTATCGTGCTATTTTTTGCAGCTGTAAGTTTCCATTGACAGTCATCAGCTTTATTTTTTAAATTCAATATTATAGCAACTTTCCATTATAAAAACTGACAATTGTAGATGAGATTTCAAAACGCATGAAAAAACTGAAATGGACTAATTGATTCCTTTTCAAAATTGACAAACATGTTTGCGACATCTATTAAACATAAGTGACTGAAATTTAAATAAGCTTTATCATACAAATGCAATTTGTTAATTAGTATTACCTGTTAATTAAGAAATATACCTTTTTGTAATGAAGACAAAATGCTTTGTGATTCAATTGCCTAGTTAGTGTTCGCAATGAAACTTTAAACATGTGTTTTAAACGCATTTCGTTATATAAAGCTATTTATTTAATATTTTAATTGTACTGTATATCAAATGAAAATCAATAAATAATTTTAAACAAATCGAGTTAATTCTTTTTTATTATTATTCATTTACTTCCTTCGAAAATAGCACGAGTCGTTTATCACTACAGTCGTATTTGAAAGGAGGTAAAGAAGTACATAAAACAGCACGAGCTAACGGAATTGGTTTCATTCAAGGATGGTATTCAAATGAGGTTTAATAGCAGGAGATAGAGGGGGGGGGGGGGGGGGATTATCGATTTCATTCACACGCGTTTCACGAATAAATAAATGTAGAAGAAAAAAGTAAACGTTATAGTAAATTGTAACACTCCTTCATAATCAAGTACACTCATTAAATTTCCGATCGTAATTAAGAGTTAAGGTAATTATACCTTCGGTTAGATGGAATGGTTTAATCTCTTATAATTTAAAAATTGGGAAATAAAATTTATTTATTTTGCCTGTGTGTTATGAGGAAATAATAAATATTCATGAATATTTAAATTAGCTAAATCAAAAAGAAAAAAAAAAAGCATTGAAAATATTAAATATAATTATAGTCTCATTTGCGGTAAAATTTTTGCGTTATAAAATTTCTTCCGTGCAAATGATGTCAAATACGTAAAAGAAGCAGAGTTACTTTTATTTATTTATTTTGCCAGTGTATGATGAGGCAATACTAAATATTCATTGATATTTAACTTCACATAAATAAAAATAAATACATTAAAAATTAATAATATGAAATATAAATGCAATCTCCTTTTCATGAAAAAAAAATTTCGTTATAAAATTTCTTCCGTAGATGCCATGTCAAATACGAAGACAACGCATCGCTACTTTTATTTATTTATCTGTGAGTGATGAGACAATTTTCAATATTCATGAATATTTAACTAAACCAAAACAAAAAGAAAAAAATACAGGGAAAATTAAAAATATTACATATAAATGCAACCTCATTTTCATTAAAAAATTTCTTCGGTAGACATGTCATATACGAAGACGAAGCATAGCTATTTTTATTTATTTATTTGCCGGCGGTGATGAGGCAATAATATTCATCAATATTTAACATAACCAAAATAAAAAAAAATGTACATTGAAAATTAAGAATATAAAATATATTTATCTTATCTATATTTAATATCATTTTAGTTTAAAAAAAATTTCCGTTATCAAATATCTTCCGTAATCGTTAAGTCAAATACAAAGACACTTTCATTAGTACAATCTCAGAAATTCAACCACTCATTTTCATTAAAAAAAATTCCGTTACAAAATTTTTTCCCTAGATGCCATGTCTAATAACGAAGACAACGCATCGTTACTTTTATTTATTTATCTGTGTGTGATGAGACAATAATAAATATTAATAAATATTGAATTGAACAAAAGCAAAAAAACTACATTAAAAATTAAAAATATTACATATATAAATGCAATCTCATTTTCATTTAAAAATCGCTGCCTTGTAAAATTTATTTCGTAGGTGATATGTCAAATACGAAGACGAAGCATTGCTACTTTTTTGGCATCCCTTTCCTTCTGCATGCAACAGCGTTGTTGCAAAAAGTATACAAATAACACTTTTTCTTTTCCCTTCTTTTTTGATTCTCCTGTATTTGTATCAGTGCCGCGGGCGAGAGAATGCTTTCAAATCCATATATTTCGTAGAGACGACGCATCATGACCCATCATATTTTTAGTGGCAATTCATGAAACATAAAATCTCATACGAAACATAAAAGCCAAAGAGCCCGAGCGTTCTCTAAACTTGGGTCAAATCACGTCCGCTGAAAATGGAACTTGAAAATTATCCGCCAAGTCCGCCGTAACAGCATCCTCACGTCTGTGTCGTTCATAACCCGCCTCTGTACCTCAGCAAGTCACTGGAGGCATAATAGAACAGGGAAGCAGGCCATTCCAAACGGCCATTTGCAGCATCAGGACGGGCCTTCAATAGCCTAGCATAAGGCTCTAATGTCGCTGTCGCTGATGCGGCCAGGACTGACTCAGAGTTATGCCTACGCTTCGCGAACCGACGTTAACGGTGAAAAATTATGCGGAATAGACTACGAGGTATAGACCTATCCCCTCAAGTGAAATCTCACTCTTCATTTCAGTGGCGTTGGCACCTACTAAGACGTGGGGGTAAAGATATAGTGTAACGGAATTTCTAAAATGTAACTATAATTGAAAAGATGTTAGCTTAAGAGGATCGTAAAGAAATTAAACTGTTAGATTACGTTGAATTACCTCGTAAGATAATGATGTTAATGACTTGTGTGAGAATAGGATAGTACGTATTGTATGAATCTGAACTAAATTTTAATTATTTTCGTATTTAATGGTGATTTACGTAGTTTAAATAGGCATTCCGTGTTAGCTCACGATCAAAAATAAAATTTTTGAAAAAAAAAAAAATAATATCTTTGCAAGAAATGAATTATGTCATAAGACAAATATTGTTGAATTGATACTCACCTAAGAAGACTTTAATGAGATTTATCATTCAATTACTTTGAATCACAAATTAAGTTATTAATTAATGACTTTCGCGAGGTTATGGTATTATGTGTGGTTTAAATCAAGACTACATTTCAGTTATTTTTGAATTTAAAACTCATTTACTTGAATTTTAAATGCATTCTGTAACAGCTCATGTCTAAATATAAAGATCAGATTTTTGAAAGGAAATACATTTTTAAGAAATAAACTGAATTATTATCAGTAGTTAATAACTTCGTTGAAATGATAGTCACATATAAGAAAAAGGAATAAAATTTACGGTTTTGATTACCTCTAATCTCAAGTAAGATATCAATTAATGATTTGTGCGAGAATAAGATATTGTGAACTACATTTCTATTACTTTTTGTATTTGAAATTTATTTCTGTAATTTTTAATCAAGCGACAGCACGTGCCAAATACAAAAATTAAATTTTTGAGAAAATATTTTTTCAAAAACTAAGTATTATAATCAAAAGATCATAGCAATCATTGAAACGATATCCTTATATACGAGTAGTGTTATAAAATTTACAGTTTCACTTATACTTTAAGTTACACGCAAAATATTAGTTACTGCGTAAAAAAGCTGTTAAGTGTGAACAAAACAGTACATATTTCAGTGATGTTATACTTGATTCCCGTTTCACAATATGTACAATAGAGGATATTACAGTCTAACTTAATTTCTAATTTATATTTATTTCTATGGTATTGAATAACATTTCATGTTTCGAAACAATAATTTAAAGTTCTAGAATATATTTTAGTAAAGAATAAGATTCGATATATATGAGGAAAAGTCTAGGGCTGAAATATTTATTTTTACTCTGACAATGAATAATCGTTTTCTAAAATGTACGCTTTTGGTTAGATTTTCATTTAAAAAAAAACATGAAATTATTTATATAAAAAATAGGGGGGAAAAAAGAATGCGATTGTTATGTCTCTCAGAAAGAATTTTGAATAATTCAAATATCACTAAATGAATGCAAAAAAGAATCAGAAAATATTTACCCTTTTTTTTTTTCTCCTTCCATTTAACGTTAAAAATATATTTATGAAATCAAAATATTTTTTGAATCCTAAAAATACTGAACATACCAAGTAGATTTTAGTTTAGTTTTTATTAACATCGCACAGAAGCAACACGAAGGCTATTGGCGACAGACCTCGTAATTTTGAACCACGGTCAAGTGACGACACACCAAGTAGAAGAGACGGGAACACTTTATTTTAGAATTAATAGCATGCTTCATAAGCTCTTAGCGTAAGGTTTATCCAAGTAAAATTAATAATTTAATTAATAAAAATTTAAATGGTCTTAATGTTTACCATTTAGGAAAGGTGTTTTAAAGCTTCATTCTTGATTACATTTAAATGAGCATGGAAAGTCATATAGGAGTAAAAATGCTACGAAACACAATTAGAATGAAAACATTAAAGAAAAAAAAGTGACAAAACAATATAATAGATGTTTAAATTATTTTTTAGCGGGAAATTCAGAAGAATATTCTACACTTTTTCAATAATTCTAAAATTTATATGGTACTCTATTTTTTGTATATTTACACAATTCGTTCTGCTTAATTAATATTCAAGATATTTGGGTAAATAAGAGTCGCATTTTATATAAATATTTTTGAAGTATTGAAACAGCACTACATGAAGCAAAATCTTAAGAATGTGTGTTTTAAGGTTTAAATTATTAAAAATAAATTAAAATATTATACTTTAATAACCAACAATTAACAGTAATAAACATTTAAGAGAAATTTAGGGATTCTTCATGTATTTTAGTTTCTAAAATGTCATTTTTAATATACGTGCACAGTTACTTTCTTACTCCAATCGCTCAGATTTTCACAGTATATTGATACAATTTATTTTTAACCTTGCTATTCTTCTAATAACATAATATCAAAATTGTATATATCACAAATGTAATCTTAAATTTTTAATTTAAGACTGGATTATTAATATTATTCTTCACTTGTACTTCGAAGACAACTGTTGAACACCTAAGTGTTTGGGAAGAGAAAGAAATGACGATTGGACATTACTTTCTGATACTTTCAACAAAGCAAGTTTTATCGTACAAATAATCAAATATTCAATTGGGAAAATGCTTATATTACCAGAAATATTAATAATATAAAGCAATTTACTTTCTGATTTCAATAATTTGCTTGTATGCGTATTTTATCATGCATTTTTAACGCAGATGATCCCCGATTTCTTTTTTTCCAATGCGAAATACTTTTTTTTTAGACAAAATATATCAATTAGAATAAAATGCCTTAAATTGAATTTACCTCAAAGATATCTAATTTGTTATTCCTATATAAATATATATTGTAACCTATTTATAATGTATCTAAAATGTAAGTATTATAATTCGAATGTTACCTTCACATTTTTTCAGACAAAATCAAATGAGCTTCCCAGATATTTTTAGGACATCAAAAATAATGGATTGAATCTAATTAATTGCTCAAAAATAAAATAAACTATATATATATATATATATATAAATAATAAAAAATACTTCAATAAGTCAATCAGTTTGCCACTCCAATACGTTAAAAAAACATTTAAGTATTATTACTCCATCTTTATTAAAATAATTATTCGGAGATAATTGTAACCTGATAACATTTTAATGAAACAATAACTGTTACAAATCAAACAAGACATTTTTGTTCATTAGCCTTCAAAAATTCATGAAAAACTAAAGATGAGATTTTTTTTCCAAGTAAAATAAAATTATAATTAAAATGATAGCTAAAAACAGCTATATATTAGCCTAAACGCGCATGCTTTAAAATATAAAAAGTATTAAACTAAAATATCTCCACAAAAACTTCCTAAATATTATTATTCAACGCATTGATGATTTTGATAAGGTATCGTTATTTTATTTCAATAATATCTTATAACATGTGAGATATATATGATAAAGATTAACTCTTCAATCAAACTATTTTACTACTTTCACCAACATTATTTTCATCCATTCATAAACTAAAATGAATAAAAGACTGAGATGAAATATTTTAACCTGTTCCAAGCTATTTAATTTTGCAATCTGACATTTAGTGGGAAAAAAAATATTCAGTATAAAAATCAAGGCGACTTGATAAAGTGAAAACAGGATAGAACAATGTCATTTTATTTAGTACGCTTGTCAACAACTGTCTGAATAACTAACTACCTTGGCATAACGGTTATTGCGTATTGTCACATAAGTATATACTTCTTTTTTTCATTATAGCTTCTGTGCATGTTGCTCAGTAACTTAATCAAAACAATCTAAAATTTATAGTGCTCTGACATCAATAACAGTTACGCTTTTATACTCACACAAATACAATGAAAGATGTGGAACATACAAATTGAATGCATGTTTATACACATGTCATGCATTTTAAATAATATTCTTGTCTTTAATTACAGATATTATTTTTGAATAACATAATTACAAGACCTTTAACGAGGGGAAAAACTCATATTGCTAACAATAAAGGGGGGAAAAGCCTCTTTTAACAATAATGTTTTTGAGGAATACAGGTGTATAAATTTCGAACAAAAATAATCAGTTCTAAACTTAATGTATAATTCATTTTGCCTATACTTACTTTGAGTAGTGTATTATTTCAATCATATTTTAAACAAATTTGTGCTTTCTAATAATTCTATATCGATAATATTCATGAAAATTAAAATTTAATTTCATAAATAAAAATTGCCAAATTTGTGCGAGCGCATGTATATACGCACTAAGTTCTACTGAAAATTAATGAGTGTTAAATATGTATAATCTATATTTCTCATATAAATTTGGAATAATGAATTGTTTAATTTAAAAGTTCATTTAATTTGTAACTTCCAATATAGATATCGGTATTTTTCCTCCATAAATTTTAAAGCTTCAATTTTTTTTAAATAAAGAACAACTACAAATAATAATTCTACGTTATTTTACACTCCAAAAACAAAAACACTTCTTATTAAAAATCGAACATAGATATGCGTACAAAAAAGTTAAAATAAAATCTAACATACAGTTTTAAAACTGACAATTAATATAGTAAACAATTAGGAACCGTCAAGCACTGATAGTTTAAACATACACTTCTGTATTTTATTTCTGTAACGAATAATAAATAATAAAATAAAATAATAATGCAATAACAGAAAGATATCAAGTCAATTAAATTAAATATGAAAGAAAATGATTTAAAAATAAGAAGATAAAAAGATTAATTAATTTTAAATATTGTCATTACTTAAATAATTTTTATAATAGTCATCTCTTCCTCTATACGTCTATTTATAAATAAGTTTGTGCGACATGGTTGAAAATATTTTTTGATATTTTTTGTCAATAGAAACCACTGCATGAAATAGTAATTTCAATAAAAAATATCACACTTACAAGAAATGGGTAACAGTTTATGTAATCAACAAGCAGATGAATTACAATGACTTATGTCATTCACAGCCAATAAGCTTTTAAAAATAAAACTAAAAACCAAAATATTTTTATATATCTATCATAAAATTAATTTTTATAACATGAAAGCTTTATTTCCTTTTCAAGTCATTTATTTTCTTCAATGTGCATGAAATTTTAGATCAAACAGTATCCAGAAAACATATTTAAAACGCAAAGTAAATATTTATTTAAGACGTAAAATAAACTTCATTTAAAAAATTTCAGATTATTTCATCTTGTAAATGTCGCAGAGAATATCATTTAAAAATAAAGTTAGCATAATATTATTTTCACATGGAAGCATAAGTAAGTACTCCCGACAATATTAATTTTAACTATTTATAATGATAATCAAAGAAAAAAAAAAGCTGAAATTACTTTTTGATGTTTTACGCTTGTATGTATACGTTTGAAAATTGCAGAATTATACTTGAATATAGAAATGTAAGAAAAAGTTATACCGTTTTAAATTTACGAATATTGGATGTCAATAACAGAGGAAGAGATGGTTCACTTTCTTTCATTTAAAACCGAGTTTTTAAACTGAAAAATGCAGCTTTACTTTCCAAATTATCAACCAAACTCAACTTCCAAAAACTTCATTTGCCTTTGTGGATGCTGCTTTATATGTAAATAAATGCTATGTACAATAAAACGTTTATTTATTTATGAAGCAGATTTTTATTTTAAGACAAACATCTGTATTTGAATAAAGAGTTACTGGAATAAAAATGCTCATTTTGCGCTATAGCATTACGCAAATAGAATTTATTCCATTACTTAAATCATTCAATTCCGGTGCACGAATTTCACCATGAAACACAAACTCAAAGACAACATGGATAAAGAAACAAAGTAAAAATTCTTTGCTAAAATATAAAAGCTTTTCAGAAATGTTTTTATTAATAATTTTTTATATATATATAATAGTAAAATATAAAAGTTTTAAAATTATAATTTTGAGTGTCTCGTTCTCACACTTTCTTAAGCTTCTACAATATTCTTTTTATGGTGTATGTTTAAAATAACAATTATTCAGTAGAAATACGACTAAAATACTAATAATTTTTTACAAATTAAATTGTTTTAATGACTGAAAATTATTTCAGTATTCAACAGGAGCGAAAAATGTGGACGACTCAAAAGACGGAAACTGGTGATATTTGTACAAGTTATTCTGACAAACCAATGAAAATGGAAGTAACATGAAAATTGACAGATGAATATAAATACCAATGAAAGTACAAGTATAGCAACTGTGAAGAATTCAAATTGATTGAGACATCTAAATAAGGTAATAAAACTGAAATTAACTTTATATAAATTCAGTCAATGAATACTGCGTTTTAATTTGATTGTTACACGTATTTAGGTATTTTTTTCATATTTTTTGTACTAAAACCACACTGTTTTAAAAAGCTCATTAGCGCTTTAATATGAAATAACAATAGACGAAATAAATATTAAGAGAAATTTTAAATTATTTTTATTACTCCCAAGATATTTAGTTTCTTATAAATATATTAATATATTCAGTCATTGTAAAAACAACTGAATTATCAAGAAATATAGAATAAAAGAGATGCCCAAAATATTTGTCTTATTTTTTAAATTAATTTAAAGTTTTCTTGAAGAGATGATGAATCGGAATGTATCCTGGTAAAAAGCACAGCTCCCAGGTGATACACTTTTAGAAAAGGGAAAATATTTAAAATTTGCATTAAAAATAAATGTGAAAAAAATTCTTTGTTCACAAAAAAAGGAAAGGAGAGTGGGATTGGTTAAACATTTATTTTAAAAATCTAGATAAAAGTTTTTAGACTATCTCTTGCAAGCAATACAAAACATGCAGTAAAAATCTAATCACCTTAATATTAGTATAATGTTGGGGGAAGGGGAATTAAAATTATTCCCCAAAGTTCCGCTAAGTAACCAATATACTATGTTAATTCAATTTTTATTTTATAATTCACGGTCAAGGAAAAAAATTATAACTCAGGAAAATTAACACGAATAAAAAATGTTTTAATTTATTTCAAAAAGGAGATACAACGTTGATAATAACGTCATTAACAGAAAGAAATGGTCAGTTTGTTATCACCCAAGCATGCTTCGCACTTTTTTCCAAAATTTTAACAACTGCCTTTAGACGCAGCAGTCAATCTTCTCAAAAAGCAATTTGTTCAATTAAAAACACGTAAAGCCTGCAACATAATTCTGTTTATCTTTAAAGAATTTTTATCAAATTTACTAAGTAGTCTGATTACTTGATCGAAGACCTGTCCCAAAGCAGTCTAAATGTCATAAATATCAGACATAAGAAAAACTGGTGGAAAGCACATCCAGAAGCCAAAGAGAAACCACATTTCATCCAGATTTAAGAGTTTCGAGCACATATAATGGATACTAGGTGAAAAATTTCGCATTACAATATTTTATCTTTTAAGTGCCCTCTCGTGGTCGTCCGACACGTACTAACACAAGAGGAAAAGAAAAGAAATCTCAGCATGAGAGTCCTTCCCAATATCCAAGATATATATTAAACCTATAAAAATGCTTCATGTTTCCTGAAGTGTTTGCAATTGCACAGGACCATGCAGCGCTTGTCTGCCCGGCTGATAAGATACGTGGCCTTTGACGAATGGGCTCAGAAGAAACTATGCCGTGCTTTATACGAATACCTTAAATGAAATCTATTTCACTGACAAGAAGCTGATTGGGACCATGCATTTCCTTTCAGGGAGGGGGGGAAGGAATATAAATTTGTCGCAAATCGCTCTGGGAATAACGCCAACTTGCTGGATGAACATTATAACAAATCTTTTCTAAGCCTTGCTGTGTTTTGTTGATGTGTTCATGCGATAGCGCATTCTTCCTAGGAAGAAAGGGATCATACAACTATGAAAACGGAAATATTTTGGAGACCACATACTTGTCCTAGAGAGAAATGTACTTCAGTATTATTTTATAAAGCAAAAAGATGGGGAATTTGAATTTAAAAGTAAAATAATTCATTGAAACGTAAAAAATTTACACGTGAATAATTTAAAATTAACGAAACTTTACTTTTAAAATACTTATATTCCAAGTACCACAAGCAGCTCATCCTACAAGTTTGAATACATCAAACAATAAGTTGAAGCATACTATTATAAAACAAACTATTGGTACACCAACTCCTGCAACTCAATTCAGTTTTATTTATACTGATTAATATAATATTTAACACGTTAAGCCCCACAATGATCGCGAAATTATCACCAATTTTGGTGTTTTCAAGGTATTAGTGAAGCTGATTTTTTGAGTTTTCTCTCTTTGGCTTATATTTATATGTTTTACTTTATGACTGTGTTTTGATTTTTTTACAAGCCCAAGGGGAGAGGGAAAGTCAATTATAGAAGGAGAAAAAAACATTTATTCAATTGAGTGTGTTTGTGATGATGTGGCCTGGGAACGATTAATCGGCTAGCATACGCAAAAACCCATATAAAACGTGACCACGGTTGAGGACACAGCATTTAAAAAGACTGATGCAAAATATCCATCGGCGGGAATGTGATAATTGTATATAAATTTTTTTACCTTTTTCCACTTTAATGCATAAAAAAAGCAATTTAGAAGTTTCCTTTCAAATATAAATATATTTTTCATTTTTAAAATAAAATAATAAACAATTAATAAATTTCGTATAATTTTTCAAGCTATGTGTATAGTATTTATTCGTTATCATGTATGTGATATTATTATGATAGATTTATTTTTCGCAGCAGAAACAGAAGAAATTAATAATATCGATAATATGAAACTAAATAATGAAATTTAGAACCTAAAAATAAATTTATTACATTTTATAACAGGTTATACCAAAAACAGATCTAGAATACTAAAATAGAAATGATAATCCATTTCTGAATCGTATTATGTAAGACTACACTTTTCAAAACGTTTTAGCCGTTTATATATGCATTTCAACTAACGCGAAAAATTCTACAAATATTTAGTAAAGATTCGCTAATGTAATAATCATTCATTACAAATTCTGAATTTTCAAGGAAATGAAGAAGCAGAAGAGAGGAATGGCTTCGGTTACAATTTATAGTAAATTAATTAAAATAACACGAGATGAAAAGAGAGCTGGTGGAAGCGAATCTAATTATGATTAAATTTCAATAAATATTATATGTGAAACACTATTTCATATAAATATTTGAGAGAGAATTTTCTGATGTAAGTAAATATGTTCTATGCTATACGCCTTTGAACAATTAATGTAAACTTAAATAAATCTACAAGGCAGTTTATGTATTTTTCCTATATCTCTATACTATTTTATTATATCATTTTAAATAATTTAAAACTACTTTTATGCTATTTCACTCAACGAAAATATACATATTCAATTATTTTTCTACACTGTTCAACAATCCCGATTCTCCAAAGAAAGGATATTGATTGACTCATTGTTTATTAACGTCGTATTTGGAAGCAAAAAGAGCGCTATTGGAGAAGGACCACATAATTTTGACCATCCTTCAAGTGACGGGGATGATACTCCAAAGGAAGAAGTTAGAACAAAGGGGAAAAAATATTTCATCTTTAATTAATTTATAATAGTTATATATAATCAAAAATTCTTTCTTGTGAAATCAAGTTACTTTTATTTATTTAATTGTATTTAATTGATCCTAGAATATATTACATGAAAAGTATTAATTAATATTTTTAAACATGGAAATACCAATGATTATACTTGATGAATATATTTAGTCTACTCAATCACTAATATAATTATTATAGAGAAATTATATTTCATAGAAAGGAAGAGTGTTAAGGATATTGATTGAAAGATAACCTTTAGCATTTTTAATTGTAAAATCAATTTGCGAATATATAAAAAGCAGAAAATAAGTAGAAGAAAAACTAAATATCACTCAAATGTTTGATACATAATTTATATTTCCAAGTATTAAAAAGTAAATAATTTAAATTATATATCGTCTTAAATGAAATAAAACCAAATAACTGTCAAAATAATTTAAAAGTCAGATTACAATTAAATTGATATATCGTCTTAAATTAATATAAAATGAATCCACAAAATAAAGGTAAATCAAAATACTAGTCAAATGGTATGCTCAATATTTCGCCTTATACTTAAGAGCCTAAACCAAAACTGAAATGCCTTTTCTGGCAGAAAAAAAATGTCCAAATTTTCATATAAATTCATGATGTGGTAACACATATCCGTTAATTATACAGTCTTCAAAATGTAGAAACGTTCTATGAAACATCATCAATACAGTGTTTGTACATAATTATATATTTCAAAGAATTGAAAAGTAGGATAATAATTAAAATTATGTTTACTTTTATTTTAATTAACTAATAAAACTATGAAATATAAGAACATCAAACTACTAGCCGATTAAACTTCCATTACTATGCATTTTGTCAAAGTACCTAAGCCAAACTCCGAACACATCTTCAAACCGAAAATATGTCCCAATATTCACATAAATTCATTATGTGATAATACATCCATCCGTTAGTTATACAATGTCTATAAAATTAAGAAACACTCAATAAATAAGCAAATTTTCCCCTTTATATATCACCTTAACTAAACTCGGAACACACTTTCGTGCAGATTAAATATTCCAACTTTTATATAAATAAATGTAATACATACATCTGTCAATTATACAGTGTCAAATTTAAAACATTTATTAAATAAGCATTTTTTTTCTTAATATGGAAAAGGAAAGACCCGTTTAGTATCTCACT